>JAODAL010006780.1:0-130515 GCA_025379985.1 Phyllomedusa bahiana
CACCATCACCATCAACCAAATATAAAATATACAAAAAACTTTAACACAATGTGCTACGTATACAACTACTAAATAATAGTCATACAGTTACAAAATAACACTGTTGCACAAAACCAGAATCGCAGGCTAATAGCACCAATGTCCTACTAGGACCACATATCACCAGCACATAGTGACCGAATAATACCGCCACACCATGACCACATATCACCACCACATAGTGACCGAATACCACAACACCATGAACACATATCACCACCACATAGTGACTGAATAATACAAACTGACCATTAATGAATGCAAACCACTATACTACAACCAATATTACCGGCATGCAGTGACCATACAGTGTTGGATACCAGCTGTACACAGGCTCTGCAGACATATAAACGATTACAGTAAAGTTACATCTAGTGACTTACAGGAGACATCTCTGAAGAGTTGTTCTCTTTTTCTTCTTCGACTCCATCTGTCCCAGACCGCCATGACGACTTCTCCCGGCCACGACTTTTCACTGTAAAATTTACAAAACAAACATCTTAGACTCCTCACTTTATCAGCACTTCTCTACCAATTCCTATCTCTATACAAACTCCCCATCTATAGCACCTCATATGGTAGCCATGTAATATGCCCCCTGTTAGCCATGTAGTAGCCCCTTGTAGCCAGGTAGTATCCCCCTGTAGCCAGGTAGATGCCCCTATAGCCAGGTGATTCCCATATAGCCAGTAAATGCCCCTATAGCCAGTAAATGCCCCTATAGTCAGGTAGATGCCCCCTGGTAGACAGTAGATGCCCCCTTGTAGCCAGTAGATGCCTCTGTAGCCAGGTGATGCCCATGTAGCCAGTAGATGCCCCTGTAGCTAATTATAAAATAAAAAAAAAAGTACTCGCCTCGGTCCACGCATCCCGGTCCGGAGCTGCTGAGCGGTGTAAGCGCGTGATGTCACCACACTGCTAATGCTGTCACGCAGCTGCGAGGAATCTACTCGGCCGGCAGAGTCAGGGGCTATCCTCCGGGTGGGCGGCCGTGGCTCCCCCCTCGGGTGAGCGGAGCCTCTGCGCCCCGAGTGATCACCCGCCTCGCCCGCCCCTAGGAACGGCCCTGATATTTCGGATATAGGGGGTTTTCCAATGAAAGGCTATGACACTCCTAGTAGCTATTAGGGCATGTAAAAGCACCGTTCGAAAGGGATGGGGGTTACTCCTTGTATTCCAAATCTAGAATTGCTAGTTCTGGTTTCAATTTGAGTTTCCATTTAAAGAGTTTACATAGTAATATTTCTAAGTCTTTCCATCAGGGTCTGACTAACGGACAAGCCCACCACATAGGGAGTAAGGAGCCTCTCAAACCACATCCTCTCCAACAAAAATGCGAGTACCTTGAACCAATATGCGCTAGCCTAATTGGGGATAAATACCATCATAAGTGAATTTTCCTAGACAGTTCCATATGATTGGCACACCTAGAAAGTTTAAGTGGCATGTTAGCCGCTTTGATCCAGTCTTCTGCTGAATATGAGAGGCCCAGTTCACCCTCCCATTTTATAGCATATGCAGGTTTAACGTCTAGATCAATGTCATAGAGAGATTGGTAAGCAGAAGATAAGCCTTTTATATTGTGCACTTTTTTCAGCAAAAAGTTAGAAAAGGGAGTAGGTGACTGAGATGGAGATGGCCCTTTGTATGATTGAATCCAATGTCTCAATTGGAGATATAGAAAGAATTGATGCTTGGGGATCAAGAATTGGTGTGCCAACTCCTCTAATGATTTAAAAGATCCACCATGAAAAAGGTCTCCAACCTCCTTTATCCCCAAATCTATCCAGCTCGAGACAGGTATATTCGGGGACATAAACTGTATTACTGATAAGGGGCAAGATAATCTGCTTAATTGTACCTTTTGTTTGGACGCAATAAATTTGTGCCAAACTGTGGCTGCATGTGCAAGAGAGAAAAATTTATATGTCTCAGGTTTGGCTCCAAAGAGCATGTCGATCATGTGATCTTTAAATGACCCATTAGTGACTATTGAATTTTCTACGGAAGCCCAGTTCCTCATGAACTACTTAAAATCAGGGACAACTGGTCTACATGGTTGAACTCTAGCTAAGATGCGTACCCCTTACATATGACTTTACTAAAGGCAGCAGACTTAAATGATTTCTGGTCTGAGATTATCTAAAACCTTTGATACAGATTTAGAAAGATTTGTTGAATATGTATCATCGCTGAGAATTCACTACCTAATATAATGTTGCATGCCTTACCTACTGTAACATGGCATATGTTATCTTTCTTGTTTGCCTTAGTTGTTACCTTTGTTTTCCTATCTTCCGTCAATTGACTAAATGAAAACATGATTATATGCGATATGTATCATGTATCATCTGTTGTGTGTAGTGGTGTCCCGATTCTCATTTGATATGAGATGTTGAAAATCCAACATCCCTGATGCTTTGATCTACAGTGGGGAGAAAAAAAATCTTCTTACCCTTTGAAATGTTCCTCATTTTTAAATGTTACAGACACAAAATTAAATGTATTTTATTGATATTTTAAATAACTGCTCTACCTATATTTCGCATTTTGTTATTTTTAAGAATTCTAAGATCCTTTGAAGATCCATGTCTTGTGTGTATAAAAAGTCTGTGTATTTTCAGTTTGTTGTATAACATCAGTCTGAAGAAGAGAGCTAGTCCTCTCGAAAGCTCACTATCAAATATACTCAGTTAGCCTCTAAAAGGTATCGCCTGATTTCTTCACTATTCTACTACTTTCTATGGCTAACACGGTACAGCATTATATTGATATTTTATGTGATAGAGTAATACAAAGTAGCAAGTATAGATGAAGTATAAAGAAAATGATACCTGCTTTTTAAAATTTTTGCAAATTAAAAAATTGAGAAGTGTGGCGAGCATACGTGTACAGCCCCCTGTACTCTCATACTCCAAAATACAATCCACTGTGACGAATTTCCATTATAAGTTATTTGATTGGTAAATAAACTACATCTGTATATAATTTATTCTCAATATAACTACAGCTGTTTTGTTAAGGCCTGCATCATGAAAACCAAGGAACACGCCACACAGCTTAGGGATAAAGTTGTGGCAAAGTGTATTGCAGGCTTAGGTTTTATAAAAGTAGCCCAAGCTCTGAACATCTCACAGAGCACTGTTCAATCTATCATTTATAAATGGAAGGAGTATGGCATAACTGATAACTTACCAACACATGGCCGTCTGATCAACTGACAGCCCAGACAAGAAGAGCACTAATTAGAGAAGCAGCCAAGAGGCTGAGGGTCTCTCTGGAGGAGTTGCAGAGATCAACAGCTCAGGTGGGAGAATCTGTCCACAGGACATTTATTAGTCGTGTACTCCACAAATCTGGTGGCAAGAAAGCTACTTTTTAAAGCTATGAGTAGAGTTTGCAAATGAGTAGAGAGCAAATAGAGTTTGCAAACATCTATGTAAGGGACAAACATATAGAAAAAGGTGCTCTGCTCAGATAAGATCAAAATGGAATTTTTTGGCCTGCATGCCAAATGCTATGGGTAGCGTTGATCGAACGGTTCAAGATAACTTAAGTTTGAGTCAAACATCTAAATTTTTTAGAACACGAACCGAACTTCTTACGGTTCTTTCGAGTAAGATTCGCGTTCAACATGCGCATTTGACACACCATTTCTAGTTTCATTTTTAGCTGCTTCCTGCACTTGTGGTGGCCATCCAGTCAGTGCAGAGCACAAAGGAGTGTCAAAAACGTCATCACTGAGGGTGTAAGGATGTCTGTCACGATACTAGTGTATACTGCTGGAAACAAATGGAGAGCCAAGGTATAAGCACAGGGAGGCAAGTGGATAGCGAGGTCCCAGGTAGGTAATGGGCTGCTGCTTGGTCAGAAGAGCAGAGGTATAACGGTGGAGCAACAGCAGGCAATTAGGTTAGTGCAGGGTAAACTGCTAGAAGGAGGAACAAGGCTGGACAGCAAGTTCCAAGGCGAGAGGATTGTAAAGCAGGAGCTAAGCACGATACTCAAGCAATGAGCAATAGGCTTGAGGAGTTTATATAGGAACCAGGAACAGGAAACAAGATGGCACCCAGCTGAGACACGATCCACCATCTTGACTGAGGGCAAACTTAAGGGCAAAACACAGAAAGCAGGTTCCAAGACATAGGAGATTCCTGACAATGTCATTGGCTGCTAAATTCACATGACCCTGTTATATGTATTTCACTGTATTCCCTTGTAAATGTCATTTCCAGTTTACTCTCTGTACTGAAAGGACTGCTCTCTGTCTGCTTGCTTGCATGCATGCAGGCACACGATTTCTCTGCGATTTTAGACAGGAAAAGCTGCTATTTAGATTAAGTAGAGGGGTGTACAGCAAGCTTAGGAAATCATAGACCGCAATAGTTAGGGAGTTTTGTATTACTGGCTGCATCTTTCCAATCATTATTCTGATTGAAGAAAAGTTAATTTTTGCTGTTTTGGGGGTACAGCTATTGCATAATAGACCATTAACAAATCTCCTGTAGAAAGAAATCTATTTCAAATAGTGGTTGCTTGGTGAAAATTATAGTGAGTGGAGAAAAGTAAATTCTTTTGCAGTTTTGGGGGTGAAATACCTTTCAAATGTACTGTGTGTTATTGTCATACAGATATATATCCAGGAAATAGAGTTCTCTCTGTTGCTAAACCTTATTCAACGGCAAAAAGTGTAATTTTGCCAGATTTTATGTCCACAAAACGCTGAAATATACCAGTGCGTTATTGTGATCCATATATACAGTGGGGGAAAATAGTATTTGGTCAGCCACCAATTGTGCAAGTTCTCCCACTTAAAAAGAGGAGAGAGGCCTGTAATTGACATCATAAGTAGACCTCAACTATGAGAGACAAAATGAGAAAACAAATCCAGAAAATCACATTGTCTGATTTGGAAATAACTTATTTGCAAATTATGGTGGGAAAAAAAGTATTTGGTCAATAACAAAAGTTCATCTCAATACTTTGTTATATATCCTTTGTTGACAATGACAGAGGTCAGGCGTTTTCTGTATGTCTTCACAAGGTTGGCACACACTGTTGCTAGTATATTGGCAGATTCCGCCATGCAGATCTCCTCTAGAGCAGTGATGTTTTGGGGCTGTCTCTGGGGAACACTGACTTTCAACTCCCTCCAAAGTTTTTCTATGGGGTTGAGATCTGGAGACTCCAGAACCTTGAAATCCTTGAAATGCTTCTTACGAATCCACTCCATCACCCTGGCGGTGTGCTTGGGATCATTGTCATGCTGAAAGACCCAGCCACGTTTCAACTTCAATGCCCTTGCTGATGGAAGGAGGTTTGCACTCAAAATCTCACCCCGATACATAGCCCCATTCATTCTTTAATGTATACGGATCAGTTGTCCTGGTCCCTTTGTAGAGAAACAGCCACAAAGCATGATGTTCCCACCCCATGCTTCACAGTAGGTATGGTGTTCTTTGGATGCAACTCAGCATTCTCTGTCCTCCAAACACGGCGAGTTGTGTTTCTACCAAACTGTTGTCATGGGGGCTGGAGCGGGTGCTGTTGCCCCCCGCGGCCGCCCCCCTGCCCTCAGGGGGTCCGACGCGAGTGCCGCGGCTACCCGCGACCTTCCCCCTGCCTCCGAGGTCCGGCGCCAAGCCACTTACCTGTCCACGCTCCGGTGCACGCTGCTCCTGCCTGTCCTGGCTGCCGCGCGCGTACCCGCTCCCTAGGGCGTGCGCGCGCGACAGCTGGTCTGGATTTAAAGGGCCAGTACGCCGGTAATTGAATCAATTGCCGGCTGCTGGTTCTATATAAGGAATACGCCCCCAGCACTCTCTGCCAGATTGTTGGTGTGCGTTTGCCTAGTTTAGAGTATTGGAGAGTCCTGTCTGATTAACCGTGTACCAGTCCATTCTGCTACGTTTCCTGAACTTGCCTGTTTGCCGCCTCCCCTGACCGTCTGTCCGTCTCTGACCACGAATCTTTGCCGCCTGCCCTGACCTCCTGCCTGTCCCCGACTACGCCTTTGGATTCCGATTTTTTACCTCGCAGTACCTTGGCCGCCATCGCAAGCAAGTCACGTCAGGGGTAGCGACCTGGTAGCCTCACACCGCAGCAAGTCCATCCCGCTTTGCGGCGGGCCCTGGTGAATACCGGGGGCTACTTAGACTCTGCTCCCTGGCGTGGCTCAACTATCATCACTTGCGGTGGTCCAGCGAATCCGCCGAACCCTTACAGCACAATCTGACCATGGATTCCGCCAGGGTACCTCTGACCGAACTCCGGGACATTGCGGCGGCCCATCTACCTCCGCCTGTGGCTGCCAACTCCACGCCAGCACCAGTTGCTCCTGCAGCCATGGCTCTACCTGCTCCTGCACCAGGACCTTCTATGCATCTGCCGCTCCCGTCTCGTTATGATGGTGACCCAAAGAAGTGCAGGGGCTTCATCAATCAATGCTCAATCCACATTGAGATGTTGGGGCATCAATTCCCTACTGAGCGGGCTAAGGTGGCCTTCATAATTAGCCTCCTAACGGGCGAAGCTCTGGCCTGGGCCACTCCACTATGGGACCGAGGAGATCCTCTGACCGCTAATCTCAAAGCTTTTCCTCAGGGGTTCCGCACTGTCTTCGAGGAACCTGGCCGCACCTCCTCCGCTGCAACAGCTCTGCTCCGTCTCGGTCAGGGCGACTCCTCTGTGGGTCACTACTCCGTGCAGTTCCGCACCCTAGCCTCAGAGCTGGACTGGAACAATGAGGCGCTGGTGGCAACCTTCTGGCAAGGCCTCTCTGGGCGCATTAAAGACGAGCTCGCTGGTCGGGAACTGCCATCTGCTCTGGACGAACTGATTTGGTTGGCCACCCGAATCGACATACGGTTCGCTGAAAGACAACAGGAGATTCGCCTCCAGCGGGAAGTCACACGACCACGCTGGCGACCTCGTCTGGATCCCATTTTTCAACGACCTCCACTTCCTCTGCCAGTGGTTCCTGAGGACGAACCCATGCAGGTTGAGAGAGCCCACCTGACCCAGGAAGAATGCTTGCAGCATCATCAGAAGCAGCTATGTTTCTACTGTGGCGGTTCTGGCCACTTCATTGGCGACTGTCCGGTACGTCCGGGAAACTCCCGCACCTAGGGCTCGCAGGAGAGGCATCCCTAGGTGTCAGTGCGGCCTCTCCCCGTCTGACCATTCCCGTGCTCTGTGGAATCTCGCCGGACAGCACCTTCCAAGCCACCGCCTTCCTTGATTCGGTGTCCGCTGGAAATTTTATCAGTCACGCGCTGGTATCCAAGTTTCGTCTCCCGGTGACCCCTCTGCAGAAACCCATGTTCGTCTCCTCTGTCAGTGGCGAATGCCTCAAGGATGCTATTCGGTTCTGCACTGCGCCTCTCACCTTGCGGATAGGCGCTCTACACAAAGAGACTCTGAGATTTCTCGTTCTGCCTCGCTCCTCTTCTGAAATCCTCCTGGGCCTTCCGTGGTTGCAAGAGCATGCTCCGACTCTGGACTGGAACACTGGCGACATTGTCCGTTGGGGGCCCGCGTGCCACTCGCGTTGCCTCTCTGTACTCCGTCCTGCTCCACGTTCTGCCTCTGTAAAGCCTACGAAGCCTCTGCCAGGTCTGCCCACTCCTTACCAGGATTTTGCCTACGTCTTTTCCGAAAGACAGGCCGAAACTCTTCCTCCGCACCGGCCGTTCGACTGTCCTATTGACCTGCAACCCGGTACTACTCCTCCTCGAGGCAGAGTCTATCCTCTTTCTGTCCCGGAAACCAAGGCGATGTCGGAGTATATTCAGGAGAATCTCCGTAAGGGCTTTATACATAAGTCCTCTTCGCCTGCGGGGGCTGGATTCTTCTTTGTCGAAAAAAAGGATGAAACTCTCCGGCCCTGTATCAATTATCATGGACTAAATAAAGTCACCATAAAAAATCGATACCCCCTGCCTCTGATCACGGAACTGTTTGACCGCCTACGGGGCACAAATTTTTTTCCAAGTTGGATTTATACGGAGCTTACAACTTGATTCGTACCCGGGAAGGCGACGAATAGAAGACAGCCTTTAATACCCGTGATGGCCACTTCGAATATCTCGTCATGCCATTCGGCCTCTGCAACGCTCTAGCGGTGTTCCAGAACTTCGTCAACGAGATCTTCCGCGACCTTCTCTACGTCTGTGTCATTGTCTATCTGGACGACATTTTAATCTTCTCTCAAGATCTAGAGACTCACTGCCACCATGTCCGCCAGGTGCTCAGACGTCTCCACACTAGTGTTGAGCGATTACGTTGGCTATCGACATCGGGCGATAGTCGATAGTCGGCCACCATCGATAAGGTTTTTCGATAGTGAGCAGTCGATTATGAGCGATGACCATTAAAGTCTATGGGAGAGCAACAACACCTTCATTCTTACACCCAAACAGGGCTGGAGAAGCTGGAATTAACAGCCACAACAGTCAAATGGATACTAAAAAATTGCAGTATTCACATTTAAGTGCAAGGTGCCTCAATGAACAAAGCTGTAGTGCGCCAAAGTCAAAAAACACGTATCTGAAATTTATTCGGATATTACAAGGTATTTTTTGGCACCTATCAATTCACCTGTGGTAACTACACAATTGCTGGATTCAAATTTAACTGCAAGGTGGCTCTATCAACAAATCTGGACTGGGCAAAAATGCAAAAAACACGTATCTGTAATGTATTCGGATAAAAGGTATTTTTGGCACCTATCAATTCACCTGTGGTGACTACAAAATTGCTGTATTCAAATTTAACTGCAAAGTAGATCTATCAACAAAGCTGGCCTGCGCCAAAGTAAAAAACACGTATCTGAAATGTATTCGGTTAATAAAAGGTATTTTTTTGGCAGCTATCAATTCACCTGTGGTGACTAAAAAATTGCAGTATTCACATTTAAGTGCAAGGTGCCTCAATGAACAAAGCTGTAGTGTGCCAAAGTCAAAAAACACGTATCTGTTATGTATTCGTATAATACAACATATTTTTGGCACCTTTCAATTCACCTGTGGTGACTATAAAATTGCTGGACTCAAATTTAAGTGCAAGGTGGATATATCAACAAAAGTGGAATGGGCAAAATTGAAAATGAACACCTATCTGAAATGTATACTGATAATAAAAGTGGAGTTTTGCATCTAACAAAGAGACCTACAGTTACTAGAAAAGATGTGTATCCTATAAGTTCAGGCTGCCCAATATCCAGGAAATATTTCAATAGAAAACTGTTAATAATAAAGCTATTGCAATGTCTACACTAAGGGCGACATGTATGAACGGGCTTTACGCCTGTTTTCTGGCGTACACTGCGCCTCCCAGCCCGAATCCCGCTGTCGGACGCAGCGTTCGCCACTTTCGGCTGCAGTCCGCATGAAGGGGCGGGCAGTGGGCGTGGTGGGGCGCGGTGTAGGCGTTCCGGGGCGGGACGCGGCGCGCTCGTATAGTCCGAGGCATGTACCATCGCGGCTCGCCAAATTGCGGCGCTCGGCAGCTCCGACAAGCGGACCTGTTTTTTTTTGGTCTAAATCCTCCGGCGGCGGCGAAGTGAAGCAGGATCCGAACATGCGAGGAAGCGGATCGAAGATCGCGACAGAAGTCTCGGCGCTCCGCTCCGTGCAGCAGGAGTATGAATAGGAAAAAAATCGCCTTTATAAAGGTGGAAAACAGTGTCAGAAAAGAGCTGAATGTACAAATTACACATAATAAAAAAAAAACATTTTCCCAAACTCTAGAACGGCACAATATCAAGAAATATGATATTGGAAATTCCGGGAAATACAGTAATTCAAAATCTGAAACCTATTCTCATTGGTCGGCAGAAACCGGCCAATCAGAATCGGAGCGACAGTGAACCATTAAAAGCTATGGGGAAGAATTGACCAATCAAAATCCCCGGCGGAATATATATCAAAATACAGTAAAAATGCTGAAAAGAGCTGATTGGCTGAGCTAGCGGGGTCGCGGCTAGCTCAGCCAATCAGAATAGGAGCGACAAAGGTCCCATTCTAGGCTATGGAGAAGTGTAGAACCAATCAGAATCCAGGGCGGGATAATTCAAAATACAGTAAAAATGCTAAAAAGAGCTGATTGGCTGAGATAACGGGGGCTTGGCTATCTCAGCCAATCAGAATAGGAGCGACAAAGTCCCATTCTAGCCTATGGGGAAGTTTACACCAATCAGAATCCAGGGCGGGATAATTCAAAATACAGTAAAAATGCTGAAAAGAGCTGATTGGCTGAGCTAGCGGGGTCTCTGCTAGCTCAGCCAATCAGAGCGCGAGCTACTTCTCCCATTATACTCTATGGAGAGATGAGCGCACTCAAATCTCGGCGCTCAGCGCCGCGCGGCATAAAGTATTAATCACCAAATTATTTGTATACAGTGTAAAACATTCTCAGATAAAGACCAGAACACTTCTTGAAAAATAAAGCAGTTAAAAACCCGAACGCGTTCGTCGCCGAGACCGGCGCTACATAGCGAATTGCCATAGAGAGAATTGCCGGGAAAGACAGTAATTCAAATTCAAATTGTTTAAGCTATTCTCATTGGTCGGCATAAACCAGCGACGCTCCTATGGGTTTTGTAATGCAATCTGAAATCAAGCTGTATATGGCCGAAATCACATTATAACACTACACAAGTTGTCACGATGTGTATATAAAAGGAATCCGAATATGTGGCTAACGAAAAAAAATAATTAATTCCCTAAAATCATGTTTTTTTCTTTATTTTCGATGCACCCATACTATTGATCCTTGGCTAACGAAAATAAAGAAATAAACATGATTTTAAGGAATTAATATTTTTTTTTTCGTTAGCCACATATGAGGATTCCTTTTAAAAACACATCGATACAACTAGTGTATTGTTATAATGTGATTTCGGCCATATACAGCTTGATTTCAGATTTGCATTACAAAACCCATAGGAGCGTCGCTCGCTCTCCCCATTGGTCCAAATTACGGCGGCTCTTTGAAATTAGCCAATCACAGAGCGCGCTCAGAATTTCTTTTCCCCATAGAACTCTATGAGAAAGTAGCTCGCGCTCTGATTGGCTAAGCTGGACGAACCCTCGCTGCTTCAACCAATCAGCTCGTTTCTGCCTTTTTACTGTATTTTGAACTGTCCCGCCTTTGAATATGATTGGTCCATTTTCTCCATAGGCTAGAATGGGGCTTTGTCGCTCCTATTCTGATTGGTCAATTCTCCTCCATAGGATAGAATGGGACATTGTCGCTCCTATTCTGATTGGCTGGTTTATGCCGACCAATGAGAATAGCTTAAACAATTTGAATTACTGTCTTTCCCGGCAATTCTCTCTATGGCAATTCCCTATGTAGCGCCGGTCTCGGCGACGAACGCGGCGTTCGGGTTTTTAACTGCTTTATTTTTCAAGAAGTGTTCTGGTCTTTATCTGAGAATGTTTTACACTGTATACAAATAATTTGTTGATTAATAATTCATGCCGCGCGGCGCTGAGCGCCGAGATTGAGTGCGCTCGTCTCTCCATAGAGTATAATGGGAGAAGTAGCTCGCGCTCTATTGGCTGAGCTAGCCCAGACCCCGCTAGCTCAGCCAATCAGCTCTTTTCAGCATTTTTAACTGTATTTTGAATTACCCGCCCTGGATTCTGATTGGTGTAAACTTCCCCATAGGCTAGAATGGACTTTTGTCACTCGTAATCTGATTGGTCTAAACTTCTCCATAGCCTAGAATGGGACTTTGTCGCTCCTATTCTGATTGGCTGAGATAGCCAAGCCCCCGTTATCTCAGCCAATCAGCTCTTTTCAGCATTTTTACTGTATTTTGATTTTGATTGGTCAATTCTTCCCCATAGCTTTTAATGGTTCACTGTCGCTCCGATTCTGATTGGCCGGTTTATGCCGACCAATGAGAATAGGTTTCAGGATTTGAATTACTGTATTTCCCGGCAATTTCCAATATCATATTTCTTGATATTGTGCCGGTCTCGAGTTTGGGAAAAGTGATTTTATTTTTTCAGTAGTGTATTTTGTACATTCAGCTCTCTTCTGACACTGTTTTCCGCCTTTATAAAGGCGATTTTTTCGGGAATCACACTCCTGCTGCACGGAGCGGAGCGCCGAGACTTCTGTCGCGATCTTCGATCCGCTTCCTCGCATGTTCCGATCCTGCTTCACTTCGCCTCGGACGGAGGATTTAGACCCAAAAAATGTAGAACGCCTTTATAAAGGCGATTTTTGCTTCATACTCCGCACCGACATCTGGAATGATTTCTTGCCGCTCCAGCCTGTCTCGCATCGGAACAGATTCTCGGCGCAGTCCCGCACGGCGCCTAAGTCCCGCACTGCACCCCACACACTGGCGAGGCGCGGCGGACTTTTACCCGCATGTATGAGTGCACTTCCTCGGACGGCGAAGCATAGGCGCAGCGCCGCACAGCGCCCATGTCCCCGCACTTCGCCTCATACGCTGGCGAGGCGCGGCGGACTTTACATGATATGTATGAGCGCCGCCCGGCCGCGACATAAATCAGGCGCAGATTCCGCCGGAAAACTGGCGGAAAACGGCGCCTCGACCCGACGGGATTCATACATGTGGCCCTAAGTCTTGGTGAACTTTATCCAGTATTCTTTATAGAGCTTGTCTGTGTTCGCCCGCGGGGGCCCCCTCTCCGCTCCCCCCCGTGACTTTACAGCAGTAGATGCTCCTTTAAAATTCTCTACCTAACTATATAAAATCTTCCAATCTCTAATCTAACTAAATTGTAAGGATCACAGCTAATAGTAGAGGTTTCTCTGTGAAGAAATATAATAATTTCGCTGAGCTGTTTGGACACAGCAGAGGCAACGTCCTTCTGCTCTGAGACGCTGAGAGACACTGAGGCTGAACAGGAAACGCTGTTCTATGTAAAACGAGGTCATGTGATTTTTCCAGCCAATCGCAACCATACACATCCCAGTCATGACGTCGCACACACATCTCACCCTGCACTATTCTTTAATCTGATTTGCTGGCCGCCAAAATGACAGGAAGCGCCGAAAAAGGCGCGATCTTAATAGATGATGCACAGATTTTAACCTAAATTATCACATGATCTAAAAAATACGATAACCATAAAAACTGTGCCGATTTCAACTTTGTCGATAATAATCGCTCAACACTACTCCACACCCACCAGCTTTATGCCAAACGGGAGAAATGCCTGTTTGAACGCACCTCGCTGCCCTTCTTAGGATAAATCGTTTCGGAACAAGGTCTCCAGATGGATCCCTCCAAGCTTTCAGCGGTCCTGCAGTGGCCCCGACTGGTGGGTCATCCAGCGCTTCTTGGGGTTCGCGAACTATTACAGGCAGTTCATCCCACAATAAAACAATCACGTGGCCCCACTGGCCCCACTCACCAATAAGAATGATAAACCCAAATCCTGGCCTCACGAAGCCAAGGAAGCCTATAATCGTCTTAAAGCGGCAGTCGCTTCGGCTCCTGTTCTGTCTCGCCTAGACCCAAAGCGTCCATTTGTCCTAGAAATGGACGCTTCCTCAGTAGGTGCCGGCGCTGTCCTTCTTCAAAAGTCCTCCTCTGGAAGATTGCATACTTGTGGCTTCTTTTCCAAGACCTTCACTCCTGCCGAACGTAACTACACAATCGGTGATCGTGAACTACTGGCCATAAAGTTAGCCCTGGAAGAATGGCGACACCTGCTGGAGGGGGCTCGCCATCCCGTTGAGATCTTCACCGATCACAAAAATCTCATTTATCTCCAATCTGCTCAGCGTTTGAAACCTTGGCAAGCCCGGTGGTTGTTCTTCTTCGCCCGCTTCAACTTCCTCCTTCACTTTCGGCCTGCCGAAAAGTACGTCAGGGCGGACGCCCTCTCTAGATCCTCGGACACTCTGGGCCTTGAGCCGCCTCTGCAGCACATTATTCCTCCTGAACGGCTCCTCACGGCGGCTCCTGTGGATCTTCAACATCTACCCCCTCGGAAGACCTACGTCCGTCCTGTCATACGGCCTCGAATCCTTAAGTGGGGACATTCCTTTCGCTCAGCGGGCCATCCTGGGATCCACAAGTCTCTACAACTGATCTCACGCTACTATTGGTGGCCCACCCTCGCGCAGGGCATTAGAGACTTTGTCCTGGCCTGTACCTCCTGTGCCTGTAACAAAGTCCCTCGCCTCAGACCCGCGGGTCTGCTTCAGCCTCTCCCGGTGCCAGAAAGACCTTGGACCCATATTGCCATGGATTTTGTTACTGACCTCCCGGCCTCCTCTGGAAACATGGTCATCTGGGTGGCGACTGATAGATTTTCAAAGATGGCCCACTTTGTTCCCCTGCCCAGGTTACCCTCTGCCCCCCAGCTGGCCCAGCACTTCTTCCACCACATTTTTCGGCTACACGGGCTTCCATTGCATATTGTTTCAGATAGGGGAGTCCAGTTTGTGTCAAAATTCTGGCGGGCTCTGTGTGCTCAATTGCAGGTTCAGCTGGACTTCTCGTCTGCATATCACCCTCAAACCAATGGGCAGGTAGAGAGGGTCAACCAAGTTTTAGGTACCTATCTACATCATTTTGTGTCTGCCCGTCAGGATAACTGGTCTGATCTCCTCCCCTGGGCAGAATTTTCCTATAATTCCTTAGACTCAGAGTCTGCTGGAGCCTCTCCCTTTTTTGTTGTATTTGGGCTACATCCCCGCACCGCCTCTCCCTCTGGCTATCTCGTCTCACATCCCTACCGTTGATGCCCAAGTATGGGACATCAAGGCACTTTGGCAAGTCACACGACAGGCCCTTCTACGGGCCTCTGCTCGCACCAAGGCCCAGGCTGACAGGTACCAGAGACCTCCGCCCATATTTAAGCCGGGTGATAGGGTTTGGTTATCTGCCAAGTACATTCGCTTCAAGGTGCCCAGTTACAAGTTAGGCCCTAAGTATTTGGGTCCTGTTGTGGTATTTCGGCAACTAAACCTGGTGTCCTACAAGCTCCGCTTGCCTCCCACTCTGCGTATCCCGAACGCCTTTCATGTCTCCCTCCTCAAACCGGTGGTGCTGAATTGCTTCTCCCGTGGATCTGTCTCGCCTTCTCCTGTGGCCAACTCTGATAACATCTTTGAGGTGAAGGAGGTGCTGGCAGAAAAAACAGTGAGGGGGAAGCGGTTCTTTCTTATAGATTGGAAGGGGTTCAGGCCCGAGGAGTGTTTGTGGGAACCCGAGGCCAATCTGTCACCTGACCTCCTCTCTAAGTTCCGAAAAAAGAGGGAGAGACCTAAGGGGGGGGTACTGTCATGGGGGCTGGCGCGGGAGCCGTTGCCCCCCGCGGCCGCCCCCCTGGTCTGGATTTAAAGGGCCATTATGCCGGTAATTGAATCAATTGTCGGCTGCTGGTTCTATATAAGGAATACGTAGCCCTGGTGAATACCGGGGGCTACTTAGACTCCGCTCCCTGGCGTGGCTTAACTATCATCGCTTGCGGTGGTCCACCGAACCCTTACAACAGTTCTACTTTGGTTTCATCTGACCGTATGACATTCTCCCAATATTCTTCTGGATCATCCAAATGCTCTCTAGCAGACTTCAGACGGGGCCAGAAATGTATTGGCTTAAGCAATGGGACATGTCTGGCACTGCAGGATCTGAATTTCTGGCGGTGTAGTGTGTTACTGATGGTAGCCTTTGTTACGTTGGTCCCAGCTCTCTACAGGTCATTCACTAGGTCCCCCCATATGGTTCTGGGATTTTTGTTCACCATTCTTGTGATGATTTTGACCCATTTGGATCATTTTGGGTGAGATTTTGTGTGGAACCCCAGATCGAGGGAGATTATCAGTGGTCGTGTATGTCTTCCATTTTCTAATTATTGCTCCCAAACCAAGCTGCTTGCTTATTGCAAGTTCAGTCTTCCCAGTCTGGTGCAAGGCTACAATTTTGTTTCTGGTGTCCTTCGACAGCTATTTGGTCTTCACCATAGTGGATTTTGGAGTGTAACTATTTGAGGTTGTGGCACATGGTAACTGGCAGGAGACCCATTTCCGCACCAGGGCCCAAGAACTTGAACTTATTCCTCTGCTTTCAAGCTTTGTACATGTGATATATGTGGTGGCAGCAAGAACATCCCAACGGGGAACATGGAGGTTCAGCTGGCAGGGGTTAGTTATAGGGGGTGCAGTGGTATTAGCTTTTATGGGGCCCTGTGTCCTGGGGGGTCTAAAAGCCCCTTTGACACAAAAGGAGACACCGGTATTGCAAATGGCATGTGGTAACTGGCAGGGGTGCCAATACACATGTCAGAGGGCCTAATCAAAAAGGGGCCCACTGATATGTTAAAAAATAGGAACTAGTAATTGTTGGGGGCCCCATTTGATTTTGCTGTATGGGACCATGAAGCGGTTAATATATGACTGATGGCAGCCCTGGTAACGGGGGTTGGGCCTATTTCACTTTTTGCACCAGAGCCCAAGAACTTGAACTTATGCCTCTGCAGGCTGGACTAGATTAGACAGCAGCACCCTTGATATCAGCGAGAACATGTCAATGAGGAACATGGAGGTTCCGGTTTGACTAAATCAGATGGCAGTACCATTGGTGGCAGTGAGAACATGCCAATGAGGAACCTATACAGGTGAAGAGAAGCTATCATTACCATCCAAATCAGTAAATTGGATACGTGGAATAACTTAGGGAAGAAAATTTGGCTCGAAGAGTGACAAAAAAAAAATTAGAGGCTAAAATACTTAATTCCTTTCAATGGCTAACTGAAAAGATGAGGACAGCTTGCAAGCAGGGGCATAGCTATAGGAGGTGCAGTGGACTACATTAGATGGCAGTGCATTTGTGGCAGTGAAAACATGGCAGTGCGGAACATTGAGATTCCAGTTCGACAAGATTAGGCAATGGGGAACAACGAGGTTCCGGTTCGACAAAACTAGGCAATGGGGAACAGCAAGGTTCCAGTTTGACAAGATTAGGCAATGAGGAATAGCGAGGTTCCGGTTCAACAAGATTAGGTAATGGGGAACAGCGAGGTTCCGGTTTGACAAGATTAGGCAATGGGGAACAGCGAGGTTCTGGTTTGACAAGATTAGGCAATGGGGAACAGCGAGGTTCCGGTTTAACAAGATTAGGCAATGGGGAACAGCGAGGTTCTGGTTTGACAAGATTAGGCAATGAGGAACAGCGAGGTTCTGGTTCCACAAGATTAGGCAATGAGGAACAGCAAGGTTCCGGTGTGACAAGATTAGGTAATGGGGAACAGCGAGTTTCTGGTTAGAAAGATTAGGCAATGGGGAACTGTGAGGTTCCAGTTCAACAAGAGTAGGTAATGGGGAACAGCAAGGTTCCAGTTTGACAAGATTAGGCAACGAGGAACAGCGAGGTTCCTGTTCGACACGAGTAGGCAATGGGGAACAGCGAGGTTCCTGTTCGACAAGATTAGGCAATGGGGAACAGCGAGATTCCTGTTCGACAAGATTAGGCAATGGGGAACAGCAAGGTTCAGGATATCAGGACTTAGTACATTTGGTGGTAGTACAGATAGAGGCATTTAAAAAAAAAATAAAGATTTGGAGGGCTACAAGTAGGAGGAATAAAAGATGTATGCAGTGCACATCAAAGTCATACAGCTATACTGTAACGGTCAGTGGTAATGGATCCTCTGCACCACAACAAGCGATGGTATAAGCCACGCCAGGGAGCAGAATCTAAGTAAGTCCGGCTTTCACCAGAGCCCGCCGCAAAGCGAGATGGACCTGCTGCGGCGGATTGCTACCAGGTCGCTACCCCTGACGTGACTTGCTTGCGGAGGCTGCCGAGGTGTGGCGTGGTACAGAATCGTAAGGCAGGCTCGTAGTCCGGTACAGGCAGAAGGTCAGGACAGGCGGCAGAGGTTCGTGGTCGAGGGACAGAGGCAGAAGGTACGGTACACAGGAATCACGGCAAGACGCTATATGGAACGCTTCCTCTCAAGGCACAGGGCACTATCGATTTGGCAAGGTGGTAGGGAAGAGGAAGGGCTTAAATAGGAACAGCGCCCGGTGAAACCAATCACCGGCGCACTGTCCGTTTAAATTGAGCTACAGCACCGCGCGCGCCCGCTAGGGGGCGAACGCGCGGCCGGCCGTCAGCAGGAGTGCGTGCCTGAAACACAGTAGGAGCACGGCGAGGTAAGTGGGCAGAGCTGCGAGCGTGCCCGCAGCCCGAGGACCGGGTCGCGGCTCCCAGCGGGACTTGGCGCCGGTGTGCGGGCGTGCCTGCGACCCGGCACGAGGGTCGCAGTGATGCCCGTGACAGTGCCACCCCCCCTCCCCTTAGGCCTCCCCCTCTTTCTAGTCTGCAGAAACCTCTTCCGGAGGTCCCGGTCAAGGATGTTATCCTCCGGCTCCCACGACCTCTTTTCTGGCCCAAACCCCCTCCAGGCAACTAAGAAAAATCGTCTCCCCCTAACCGTCTTCATGGCCAAGATCTCATTAACGGTAAAAACATGGGTGTAGTCAGCTCCGGGAGATGGGAGAACCACTGACCGTGTGAACCGATTAAGGATGACCGGTTTCAGCAGGGAGACGTGGAAGGAATTTGGGATGCGCATAGTGGGAGGGAGCCGAAGCTTGTAGGCCATGGGATTAATCCTCTTCAAAACCACAAATGGACCAAGGTAGCGGGGGACCCAGCTTGTAGCTGGAATTTTCAGGCGGACATACTTTGAAGATAGCCAGACTTTTTTCCCCAGGAGCAAAAGACGGGGGAAAGGTCTTCTATTCTTTTCTGCCTATTTTCATCTGAACGGAGGCCCGATGCAGGGAATACAGTATGTCCTTCCAAATGGCCTTTAGATCTCGGACCAACATGTCCACGGCGGGAACGTCTGAAGCCGATGACAGTGGGAGGGGAGGGCGGGGATGTTGTCCATACACCACAAAGAAGGGCAAGGCACCCGTCGACTCAGAATCCAGGGAGTTGTAAGAGAATTCCGCCCAGGACAACAAGCTGGACCAGTCGTTCTGTTGAGCCGACACAAAATGGCGTAGATAGTTCCCCAGGATCTGGTTGACCCGTTCCACCTGCCCATTAGACAGAGGGACCGCCAGAATCGGGACACGAACTGTACTCCCCGATCCGAAACAATATGTCGTGGAAGACCATGCAGGTGAGATATATGTTGAAAAAACTGAGTTGCAAGGCGAGGAGCAGAGGTCAACCCGGGTAGAGGATCGAAATGTGACATTTTCGAGAAACGGTCAGTGACGACCCATATGACTGTATTGCCAGCAGAAGGAGGAAGGTCCGTGATAAAGTCCATGGCTATGTGAGACCACGGCCGATCCGGGATGGGCAATGGCAGGAGGAGCCCCGAAGGCTTGAGATGGGACGTCTTATTACGAGCACAAGTAGGACAAGACTTGACAAAGTCCTTGACATCCTTGACAAGCTCAGGCAACCAATAGTAGCGAGTTATAAGCTGACCCGTCTTCCGCACTCCAGGGTGGCCGGCTATCCGAGAGCAGTGTCCCCACTTCAAAATTCTCCGCCAAAGTGCAGGACGCACATAGCTTTGTTGGAAAAGGTACTTCCCGGAGATCCAAAAAAGGGGGCCGAGAAATCGCTTTTCCGGGGAATTGTTAGACACGGAGGTGGCCCCCTACCAAAAACGTCAGAGGGCGGGACAGGATCGGCCTTAATGTTTTTCTGCAGGGGGAAATGGATGGTAAATTTTGAACCGGGGGGAGAAAAAGAGAGACCGGGGCTTGTCGAGGGTTAAGGCGCTGGGCCGTCTAAAGGTACGCGGGGTTCTTGTGGTCCTGGAAAAAAATCGTGATGGATGCGAGCCCCTAGGGATGACGCCACCCCCTCAGGGAAAGCTTATTGGCTAAAGAGCCGCCTTCCCCAAACATGTAGTTCTTTCGGGAAGAAAGGTCTTGGAAAAGAATCCACCGTGATGGTCTTCCCCGGGGGGAAATCCCGTGAGTAAGAAACCCCCCCCGCTCCTACTGCTGAAGCTTCAACCCCCAGGAAAAAAGGTTTTTGGGGTCGGGTCGCGATAAGACAGGAGCTCGGGGCGAATCCTTTTAAGCGGGGGGGAGAATGTGTCTTCGCCGTTCGGGCCCAAATGCTGGGGTTGGGCCAAAATTTTTAGAAAAGAGCCAAATAGGAGCTACCCCCGAGGGAAGGGGGTTTAAACTGGCGGTATTTAGTTTGGCAAAAGCCTATGAAGCGCTTTATGGCTCAAAGGGCCCGACTGGACGGGGCCCACTGAAAAACGGGGGGGAAATTTTGGGGCTGGGCCCCCTTTGGAGCCCCTTGTCTGAAAAAATGTCCCGGGGAAAGGGGGCGGGAGGGTTTTTGAGGGAAACCCGGCACTTCTCCAGTTTGGGCGTTTAGTTTGATTTTCCCCCCAGACGTCTAAGGGCCCTGACACACATGCAGATGGTGGGCCTTCTCGCCCGGGGGAAAAGCCCAAGATGTCACCCAGGTACACGATAAAGCGGTGTTAGGAGACCCCAGAAAATCTCTTTAACAAACTCCGGGAAAGGGGAATCCCGGGAGCATTACACAGGCGGGGGGGGAAAAACCAAATACTAAAAATCCCCGTGGGGGGGTTTTAAAATTGCCGTTTCCACTGTCCCCTTTGTATGCCGGATGAGATTGTAGGCGCCACCCCAAGTCCAATTTGGAGAAAAACCTGGCCCCAAAGGGAAACCGGGGAAGAGGCTCCCCGAAAAAGCCCGGGAGCAGTTTTGCGGTTTTTTTCGGTGTCTTGGTTTAAACCCACGGGTAGGGCAATGGGGGGGACGGAGCGGCCTCCCTTTTTTTCCACAAAGAAAAATCCTTCCGGCTGGGGAAGGACTTACGGATGAAAACCCCTTTTTGGGTTTATCCTGGATATAGGCCGAAAAAGGCCTTTGGGGATGGGGACCAACAACGGATAGCCCTTTCCCCCAAAGGGGGACTCCTTTAAAAAGGGCAGCAAGTCAAAAAGGGCCCAAACATAAGGGCGATGTGGAGGAAGCCTCTCCGCCTGTTTTTCGGGGAACACATCCCCAAAGTCCCGTTTTTCCGCAGGGGGCCTGGCAGAGGTTCCGGGGGGCAACGATGGAGAAGTGGGGGGGAAACCCGTGGGTGGGGTACCCGCAACGGTTCCCCAAAGCGTTACTTCGCTGTTTTCCAGTCCAGGTAGGGGATGATACCGCAGGGCCCTGGAGCCCCCAACAGGATCGCTGAAGATGAGCAGGGAAACCAAAAAACCGATTTTTTCTTTTTTGTAGAGCCCCCCAAAAGCAAAGGAACACCGGCTTTGTGCAGAAATTTTTTGGAGTCCCCCAGGAGTTCCCCGCTTATCGGGAAAAAATGGCCAGTGGCTTTTTTAAGGTGAGTCAGCGGGAAAACGGGAAGGTTAGTCACCAGGCTGTGTCCCTAAAATTCCCCGGGGGGAAACCCCGGGAAACCAAAAAGCGGGGACTTGGCTTTGCATTTCCCGGGGCCTAGTCGCAACCCGTACAGGTTTGGTCAAGCCGAGGAGAGGAAACCCATTAAAACCTAGGGACGCCTTCCCGTGCCAAAAGGTTTTGGGCGTGTTTTTCCCGGAAATAGTGGACGGGTCCCGAAAAAAGTGCCCCGGGGGCTGGCGCAAATGGGCAGGGGAAAGGTTCGGGAAAGGGACTGGGGCCAGACAGGGGGTTATGGGAAGGGGCTCGTGCTCCTGTCGGAGTTCCCCCCTCCCCTCTCACGAAAACGCACATCGATGCGGGGTTGGAAAGATGGTTCAGCTCACCCAGGGAAACGAGGGAAAGCCCCCGCAAACCCAAGGAAAATCCTTTATTTCAAGTGGAGGGGCCCCTTTTTAAAGGGGGCGCCCCGGGGGCCCCTCGTTCCGGGAAAGATTTCCCGAGGTAATGTGCGGAATGGAGGAGTCCCCTTGTCGCAAAATTCCCCAAAGCCGTTTCGGCTTTGGGAAAGGCATGCGCGGGTTTCCTCAAAGCTTTGCAAAAAACTCTGCCAGGAAAGCCATGAGATCGGACGTCACGGGGGTCGTTTTCCGTCCCAAAGGGGGAGGGAAAACCCAGGGCTTTCCAAAGGGGGAAAAGGGACTGACCACGAAAACCCCCTTGGAGCGCTTTTTTGGGGAAAACTGGTTGGCCATAAGTTCCATGTGCTTGGAGTTTGGGGGTGTGAACCCCCGGGACGATTTAGGGTTCCCCATCAAATTTCGTCGGCACCCGTTAAGCAGAGTTTGGGGGCCCCAAACGGTCCCCCAGGGGCAGGGGAAGATTTTGCCCGGGGGGGGGGGGGGGGGACGGGGTTGGGGGGCTGGCTTGGCTGGGCGGAGGGAAATTGCGTCCAAATAAGGGGAAAAACTGAGCAGTGCTGAGCTTGTTGCGAAATTTTGCGGGGCCAACGGGGTGGTGAGGTGGGGCAACACAGGGCAAGGGGCACCTTGGGGGGAATCCAGGGCGAATCAAACTGTAATGGTCAGTGGTAGTGGATCCTCTGGACCACCACAAGCGATGGTATAAGCCACGCCAGGGAGCAGAATCTAAGCAGGGCCGGTTTTCACCAGAGCCCACTGCAAAGAGGCGGATTGCTACCAGGTCGCTACTCCTGACGCGACTTGCTTGCGGAGGCTGCTGAGGTGTGGCGTGGTACAGAATCGTAAGGCAGGCTCGTAGTCAGGGACAGGCAGAAAGTCAGGACAGGCGGCAGAGGTTTGTGGTCGAGGGACGGAGGCAGAAGGTACGGTACACAGGAATCACGGCAAGACACTATATGGAACGCTTCCTCTCAAGGCACAGGGCACTATCGATTCGGCAAGGTGGTAGGGAAGAGGCAGGGCTTAAATAGGAACAGCGCCCGGTGAAACCAATCACCGGCGCGCTGTCCCTTTAAATTGAGCTGCAGTACCGCGCGCGCGCTAGGGGGCGACCGTGCGGCCGGCCGACAGCAGGAGCACGTGCCTGACACACAGCGGGAGCGCGGCAAGGTAAGTGGGCAGAGCTGCGAGCGTGCCCACAGCCTGAGGACCGGGTCGCGGCGCTGCTCGCAGTGGGACTTGGCGCCGGGGTGCGGGCGTGCCTGCGACCCGGGACGGGGGTCGCTGGGACGCCCGTGACATATACATTTCAAAATAAATGCAGCCATAAGGCTTATAAATCTAGCTGTTGGCAGCAGTACAATACAATTTTTAGAAGCAGCAGGCACAGGAACTACAGACATGAGATGTAGTGTAGTTTCAATGTGCATTTCACATTGTCAAGAATACGTGCAACAGTTTACTAGTCAGTGACATTGGCAACTGGGGCAACAAAATGGTCCATGCTTGATTCATTTTTATAAATGTCAAATGATCCAAATTGTCAGGAGTCAAATTTTTGTGTCTCTTTTGCTGTTCATTTTGTGGATATTGATTAGGGACTAGAGTGTGATATATTTTTTAATATTTAAATTAAAAGTTATGTTTTAGAGGGAGCGTCTTTCTTTCTGTGATATTCATGTCCGAATATTCCTAATCCCACCAGACTAAAAAACGTGTACTGTGCATGACCATAATTTTTGTCCGTTGAAATGTTACGATCTAAATCTGTTCACAGTATCCATGTTAAGCTATGTAGTTGCTGCATAGTTATCTGACCCTATAATCCTATCAGGTAAGTTTATATCACCCAAGGGACTTAACCACTACTCCAAACCAATACTCCAAGCACTACTATAAAAGGACATCATTATATAACCATATTTACATATATCAACAAATAACTTGCATGGAGATCCAATGAATGAACCCACAATCCACAGACCTCACTCTCTAGCAACATTATTTAATCATTGTGGCATATACATGTACATAATAATGGGGTAAAAAATTGTTTTATCTTTTTTCTTCAAAGGTCCCAACTCAAACTAATTACTTTACCCAACCAACCAATATCAGACAACTTACTATGCAGAGACAAATCATCTCAATTGGAAAAAATATGTTTTATTATTATACCATTCTTAAAAAATAGGCAAAAGGTAAAATAAATTTGTATGTATCCAACTCCAGAATCCATCCAAGCATTAGTCTGAAAATAAGAGAATACACATAGATGTTAATAAAAAAAAAATAAAACCACATAAAAACAGAGGCAGATATTTTCTATCCTAGAAATTCTAAATTCATGCCCAATGGCTGCAGTGTTTGTAAATCGAAGATCCACTTACACCAGACCATAAGATGCACGTAGGGTTTAAAGGAGGAAAATAGTGAAAAAATTTGAAGCAAAAAGTGCGTGCTGAAGTGTAGTTTTAATTGTTCCCATTTTGGGATAAATGTGACTTTTTGATCACTTTTTATTCCAATTTTTTGGGGGATATTAAATGGCCAAAAAAACACAATGTTGGTGTTTTGGAATTTTCCTTCTATGCTGTACAGCATACGGGATAAATTATGTCATATTTTAATAGATTGAACTTTTTCGGACGCGGCGATACCAATTATGTTTAACTTTTTATTTTTTTATTTGGAAAATGGCAAAAGTGGAGTGATTTAAACTTTAATATTCCCCCTAAGGTACTTGACCACTAGGGGGCAGAATGCCTTGTCCTATATACAGCAGTTCTATTGTGCTGCTCTATATAGGATTTCCATTCATTACTATAGGCAGGGGGTAACAGGTGTACAAACATGGCAGCTGTGGAAGCCTGCATGAGGCTTCCTGCTGCCATGGCAATGGATTTCTCCATACCCCACCCCAGCAAATAAAATTGCGGGGAAGTGATCAGATGGAGGAGCGGTACGCAGCACCATGCTTCATTCAGTTAGACTCTGCCGCTGCAATCGCCACAGCATCTAAAGAGTTAACAATAGGGACGAGTCGGCTCCATCCCTGCTGTTAGTGGCGACTGCTGGCTGTACTGATCAGCCGCATGCAGCGCTCTCTCGGAACGGCAGGAGCCTGGAGAGGAGCGATGCTGCGGGAATCTGGCGCTGGGGTTTAACCCCTTAAATAGCGCCGGCAGCTTCCTGTAGCATCACTCCTCCTCACCCTCCTGCCAGTCTAAGAGAACGCATTTGGGCTATGAGACGCATTCTCGTTTTTCCTCCAAATTTGGGTGGAAAAAAATGTGTCTTAATGTCCGAAAAATGTGGTACTCTCTTTTTTCTTCAATAATTTTTTCACGATCGCCACCTCATCTCAAAAGGGCAAGCAAATCTACAAACCTAAATTTCAACTGTGAGATGTCATGTGCTGCATCAACAAAATGCTTTGCTATGGGAACATCCACTAGTTTTTTCCTTATCGTACTTTTGTGCTCATAATTCTTTTCCTAATTTCCATGGTGGATTCAACGATATAAGCGAGATTACATGGGCACTGTATCATGTAAATCACATAGCTCGAACGGCATCTATATCTGTTCTCAATCAAGTATTCCTTACCACTAGTGGGGTGTACAAATTTATTACCTTTATCAAATTGCTGCAATTACAGCAATTTAAGTATGGAAAATTACCATTTTTTGGATTAGTCAGATAAGTTTGTATACATTTTTTACTAGGACCAAAGTCTGAATGGACAAATCTGCCCCCCCCAAACTATGTCCTCGTCTAAAGGCCATCATCAGCAGGGCAGTCTCTTCCATTGGGCAGGGTAAGCGGTTGCCCGGGGGTCCCACAAGCTCAGGGAGCCCTCCCGGGCAGCTTCTTATCTTGCCCAGTGGAGCGACAGCCCCTGCGGCGGGTCCGGGCAGCGCGTCTGTATGCAGGAGGCCGCTGGATCCGCTGCTTCTGTAAGCACCACAGGGGATGATGTCATCGCCTCCTGCGCTGCTGTATTTCCTAGGCTGGCAGCCCGTAGGCTGCCGAGGTTCGGGAGTGCAGACCACAGCGGGGAGCGCGGAGAGGTGAGTAAGGTTTGTTATTTATTATTACCTACAGTGGGGGATTATTATCTACAGTGGGGACTCTAATGTGGGGGACGATTACCTACAGTGGGGACTCTAACATGTGGGGGATTATTACCTACAGTGGGGACTCTAACATGTGGGGGTTTATTACCTACAGTGGTGGCTCTAACATGTGGGGGATTATTACCTACAGTGGGGGCTCTAAGGTGTGGGATTATTACCTACAGTGGGGGCTCTAACATGTGGGGGTTTATTACCTACAATGGGGACTCTAACATGGGGGATTATTACCTACAGTGGGGGCTCTAACATGTGGGGGATTATTACCTACAGTGGGGGCTCTAACGGGGGGAATTATTACCTACAGAGGTGGCTATAATCTACGGGGAGAGCTATATAATTTACAGGTGGACCTATTACCTACAGGGGCCTACATAAAGGGGGCAGTATATCTACCTACAGGGGGCTATATATACAGGGGGTAGTATATCTACTTTTACCTACAGGGGGCAATATATCTAACTGTACCTACAGGGGGCCTCTCTCTCTCTCTCTCCCCTCTCTCTCAACCTACCTACTTAATGGTGGGCAACATTACAACCTATTCACTTAAAGGGGGGGTGCCCATAACAGAGATAGGAATTGGTAGTGAAGTGTTCATAAAGTGAGAAGTCTAAGATGTTTGTGTGGTAAATTCTGCAGAGACGAGTTGTGGCCGAGCGAAGTCATCATGGCAGTCTGGACCCGATGGAGAAGAAAAGGGAAAAAGAACGATTCAGAGAACGACTGATCAGAGATGTCTCCTGTGAGTCCCTGGATGTCAGGGGTTATTTTGCTTCTCTTTTAGATCAGTGCTGTAGTCAGTGTCATGTGATGGTGACCTGAGCTGGTGTCTGACCACTATGTGGTCTCTAAATGGTGGTGTTGTAGGTTATAACTGAGCTGGTGTCTGACCACTATGTGATCTCTATATGGCGGTGTTGTAGGTTGTAGGTTATACCTGTGCTGGATTCTGACCACTCTGTGGTCTCTGTATGGTGGTGTTAGTAGGTTATACCCGAGGTGGTGTCTGACTACTATGCAGTCTCTATAATGCGGTGTTGTAGGTTATAAGGTTATTGATAATGTATATACCTGTTCTTGTGAGTAGTTGTGTTTTTTTTAGGGGAGGGGGGCCCAGCGGCCCATAAGGCTGTTAATACGGCCCTGATCATCGGAAGGGATTGAAACTGGGTATTTGTGAAAAATAATTCCGTTATAGCCTCCAATCATTACATATAATGGTAGCAATTTCATTACTATACACACTGTATGTTGAGATAAAAGATGTTCTCCCACCATTTTCTGATCTGTTATTATTATTTTTCAACAATTCTTCACGTTTCACTTGATGTAAATGCCTATTGTGACGATTCAATAAACTTTTTGGATAACCCCGTGAGATAAAATTATCAGACATGTTATCTATTCTGATCCCCAAGATATCGAAATCTGACAGTATCCTTTTTGTTCTTAATAGTTGGCTCCAAGATAATGAATCCAACATGTGTTTCGTATGATGACTCGTAGGGTGAAATAAATTATTTTTATCTGTTGGCTTGACAAGCACATCGGTCTTTACACTGTTACCCTAGTGTGTAGAAACTGTAGTATACTTTCAGAGACTACCTTAGGGAAAGCCAATCCCCTTACACATGAATTTAGGTACATATAAAATGTTTCCAATTCCTCTATTGACCCCTTCCACACTGGAAACACATCTTCAATGTAACGCCACCAGCAGAGGATGTGCTCACTAGAAATTGAGTGGTATACAAACCTGCATTCAAAATCCACCATAAAGATGTTGGTATACGTGGGGACCAAATTGGACCCCATAGCTGTACCTCTCTTGTGCAAGTAAAAATCATCCCAAAGAGTAAATAATTCCTCCTGAGGATGATCTCCAGCAAAGACAGAAGAAAACATTTTTGGTCTGGAGCACATCCCCTGCTGGAAAGCCCCATCTAACTGCCTCAATTCCAAGATCATGTTCAATGGATGTATATAATGATGTTACATTAAGGCAGACATTTATCAGGTATGACTAATGTTTAACTTTACCAAAAAAATCTATGGTGTCCCTAATATAGGAGGGAGCAGTGGTGGCCAGTTCACACAAACAACGGTCAAAAAAGATCAATATAGTATTGAAAATTGATCCTCTACCAGAAACTATTGATCTTCCAGGTGGATCACACAGACTCTTGTGTATCTTAGGAAGTATATTTAGGACTGGTGTAATAGGAGGTAGGACCTATGAGATTAGTTATAAACATATGTGTTTTAATTAATGATACCTGTATAAATCTTTATTGGTTGTTTGTTGTAATGGGAGGTCCACTGGGATGTATTTATTTCTGTGACTGTCACTTTGGAAATGATGCTGCTTGAAAAAGGCCACAATAATTGGGCTGAAACGTTATGGAATAAAGAGAAAATCCTGTTTTTTGGTCTGATGCATTTGCTTGACACATTGAGTGAAAGTGTGGATGCTGCTGTTGTTCCTATTGTTTCTATTTTTCTTCCCTGTACCAATCATTACATTGATGCCTCTACCCTGTACCAGTCACTACACTGATGCCTCTACCTTGTACCAGTCACAACACTGATGCCTCTACCCTGTACCAGTCACGACACAGATGCCTGTACTAGTCACTACAGCGATGTCTCTATTCTGTACCAGTCACTACACCGATGTCTCTACCTTGTAGCAGTCACTACACCGATGCCTCTACCCCTGTACCAGTCACTACACAGATACCCTATACCCAGTACCAGTCACTACACCGATGCCTCTACCCTGTCCCATTCACTTCACCGATGCCTCTACCCTGTACCAGTCACTACACCGATGCCTCTACACTGTACCATTAACTAAAGCTATGTATCTAGTCTGTGCCATTAACTACACCTATGCCTCTACCCTGTACCAGTCACTACACCGATGCCTCTACCTTGTAGCAGTCACTGCCCCAATGCCTCTAACCTGTATCAGTCAGTCACTGTCCCAATGCCTCTATACTGTACTAGTCAGTGTAATAATGTCTCTACCCTGTACACTACACCAATGTCCTACACTGTGCCAGTTACTATAATGATGCCATTATCCTGTACGCTACACATATGCCTCTTCCCTTTTCCAGTCACTACACCAAAGCCTCAACCCTGTACCAGTCACTACTCGCTCCCGTTCGTGTTTTGACCTCGGCTTGTTTACGTTTATCCCTCTGGTTCTGTTTTGTGGCTTGGCGTTCCTGATTTGGTATTGACCCGGACTGTCTGACTATTCTACCTCCTGACGGCCCCAGCACTCTAGTAGCGCAGGGACTGTCGCCCAGTTGACGTCTGCCGTCTAGGGCAGCACGTCAAGTAGGCAGGGACAGTGGGCTGGGTTCCAGTCAGGGCTCACTGTACCTCCCTTGACGTGACATTATCACAGGCCAAAACCGTCACTGCTCTCCACTCACTATGAACCCCATGACAGCTCTGGTAGAGCAGATGCAGGGGCTTACCCAGGTAGTTCAGAATCTGGCGCTGCGGGTACAACAGCAGGAGACTTCCTCAAGTCTGAGTGTCCCTGCGCTACCTTCCCCTCCTGTGGAGCCTCCTATCCAGTTGCCTGACAGGTTCTCAGGCAACAGGAAGGCCTTTTTGGCATTTAGAGAGGGATGTCGCCTGTACTTTAGGCTCCGCCCATGTACCTCAGGCAATGAGGAGCAGAAAGTGGGAATAGTTATGTCCCTACTTCAGGGTCCCCCCCAGGAGTGGGCATTTTCGTTACCGCCTGATTCGCCAGAGGTGTCTTCTGTGGACAGATTCTTTGCCGCCTTAGGGGTACTTTTTGATGACCCTGATAGGGAAGCTGTGGCCGAGGCTCAGCTGACCACATTGAGGCAGGGTCAAAGGACTGTGGAGGAGTTTTGCTCTGAATTTCGTCGCTGGTGCGTTCCGTCTGGGTGGAACGACCCAGCTCTTAGATGCCAGTTTAGATTAGGGTTAGCTGACCATGTGAAGGATTTATTGGTGGCTTACCCTACCCCTGGTACTTTAGATGAGGCTATGGCACTAGGCATTCATCTGGACAGAAGTTTTAGAGAGAGACGTCGGGAAAAGGCTTCCCCTCCGGTGGTCCACACCATGGTCACCTCTAAACCCGTTGTTTCTGATTTAAACTCAGAGGAGCCCATGCAAGTGGAGGCTTCTTCCGCGACTTCTGCTAGTGACCGTAGGACTACTACTCGCACCCAGGGGTTGTGCTTCTACTGTGGTGAAGATGGACACGGCATTCGGGAGTGCTCCAAATGGAAGACCAGGCCAAAAAAACACCAGCGCCTAGGTGATTTGCGCCTAGGCGAACAGGTATTTCCTATTGTATCCAAAAAGTTACTGCTCCCAGTTAAGATCTCATATTTGTCTCTGTCTGGTTCTGGGAATGCTTTTGTGGATTCTGGGTCAGCTTCCAATTTTGTAAACGCGTCCTTCGCCAAATGCCTGGGCCTACCTTGGAGGCCTCTCTCTGAGTCCCTGCGGGTTGTGGCAATTGACAATACTCCTCTGACAAGGGGCACAATCCAACATTGTACTCCTGAGCTTGAGATGTTGGTAGGATCCATACGTACTGAGAAGTGTATTCTATTTATCATGGAGGGGCTGCCCGCTGATGTGGTTTTGGGGCTGCCCTGGCTTCAGAAACATAACCCGGTGTTTGACTGGAATTCAGGTGAATTAATCAAGTGGGGACAACAGTGTGCTGACAGATGTCTTCCTGTCATACTGGGCAATACAGAGGTAGAACAGATTCCTGTTTTCATTCGTGACTTTGCTCAAGTATTTTCTCAGAAACAGTCGGAGATACTACCCCCTCATAGATCTTATGACTGTGCCATTGACCTATTGCCCGGAGTGAAGTTTCCTAAGGGGAGGATATATAATCTGTCAGGTCCGGAGAGAATAGCCATGAAGCAATATATTGCAGAAAGCTTACAGAAGGGGCATATCCGACCTTCTGTGTCCCCTATGGGTGCAGGGTTTTTCTTTGTAGGGAAAAAGGATGGAGGCCTCCGTCCATGCATAGACTACCGTGAACTTAATAAGATAACGGTAAAAAACCAATATCCCTTACCCTTGATTCCTGATCTGTTCAATCAAATCCAGGGAGCGAAGTGGGTTTCCAAGTTAGACCTGAGGAGGGCCTATAACCTCATCCGTATCCGAGAAGGGGATGAGTGGAAAACCGCGTTTAACACTCCTGAGGGTCATTTTGAGTATCTGGTTATGCCATTTGGGTTGTGTAATGCTCCTGTGGTTTTCCAAAATCTGGTTAATGATGTTTTCCGAGAACTCATTGGTTGTTGTATGGTCGTTTACCTGGATGACATTTTAATCTATTCGAAGGATTGGTCGTCACACGTTGAGCATGTACGACAAATATTGCAAATCCTGAAGAAGAATAGTTTGTTGTCAAGCTTGAAAAATGTGTTTTTGGAGTGCAGGAGGTACCTTTTCTTGGGTACATCCTGACTCCTAATTCATTCTGTATGGACCCCTGTAAAATTCAAGCTATTCTCGATTGGGTCCGCCCTTTGTCCCTGAAGGCCCTACAGCGATTCCTAGGGTTTGCTAATTACTATCGTAAATTTATTCGTAATTTTTCTGTCTTAGTTCGGCTGTTGACTGACATGACTAAGAAGGGGGTGAAGTTCAGTAATTGGCAACCTGAGGCCATAGAGGCGTTTGAGAAACTTAAGCAGTGTTTTGTATCAGCTCCTGTGTTGATTCAAGCAGATCATAGCAAACCCTTTGTCGTTGAGGTTGATGCTTCCGAGTATGGCGCAGGGGCGGTCATGTCTCAGGGATCAGCTACTATGACTAACTTTCGCCCTCGTGCCTTCTTATCGCGTAAATTTTCCTCGGCTGAAAGGAATTATGACGTTAGAAATCGGGAGTTATTGGCGATTAAGTGGGCCTTCGAGGAATGGCGCCACTTACTCGAAGGTGCCCAGCATCAAGTCACGGTTCTTACCAATCATAAGAACCTTACCTTTTTAGAGAATGCTAAAAGGTTGAATCCACACCAGGCACGTTGGGCATTATTTTTTACACGTTTCAAGTGTTGTTATTTACAGACCAGGTTCTAAGAATGTAAAAGCTGATGCGCTATCTAGAAGCTTCTGTGCCAGCCATGCTTCTCAGGAGGATCCAGTACATATATTGCCCAAGGAGACAGTTGTTTCAGCTATTTCCCCTGATTTAGCCACTGAGATTAGGACTAGTGTTGAGTGATTGCGTTGGCCATCGACATCGGTCGATGGTCGATAGTCGACCATCATCGACAAGATAGTCGATAGTGAGCAGTCGATTATGAGCGATGACCATTAAAGTCTATGGGAGAGCAACAACACCTTCATTCTTACACCCAAACAGGGCTGGAGAAGCTGAAATTAACATCCACAACAGTCAAATGGATACGTGCTACATCTTAGGCAACACACTTACGTTATAAAAGCCACAGAAAAAAATCACACAACATTCACTATCCCTGTCTTGTACCACAGCATGACCCTTAAACCTGCATCACCCACAAATTAAAAAGTGCCAGAAGGCAGTATGATTTGAACCATCATCTTACTTGAACTGGACATTGAATATCCCTGTCCTGGAACGCAGCATGAGCCCCAAACCTGCATGACCCCCAGATTTAAAAGTGCCGGAAAAAGGAGTCTTTTAACCACCATTTTAGTTGAACTGGACATTGACTATCCCTGTCCTGGGCCACAGCATGAGCCCCAAACCTGCATGACCCCCAGATTCAAAAGTGCCGGAAAAAGGAGTCTTTCAACCACCATTTTAGTTTCACTGGACATTGACTATACCTGTCCTGGGCCACAGCATGAGCCCCAAACCTGCATGACCCCCACATTTAAAAAGTGCCAAAAAAGGAGTCTTTGAACCACCATTTTAGTTTCACTGGACATTGACTATATCTGTCCTGTACCGCAGAATGACCATTAAACCTGTCTGACCCACAGATTCAAAAGTGCCAGGAAAAGGAGTCTTTCAACCACCATTTTAGTTTCACTGGACATATACTGTCCTTGTCCTGGGTAGCGCTTGCCCCTCCGTATGAGTGCGGACCAATTGAGCTTCACTTGGAAATACTGGTGGTTAACGCTCCTGTTCCACCCAGGTGCCCTTTTTCTTGGCATTCTTTTTCTTATTTTACTCAACGTGCTGGAGGAAATTGTCTCTGTATTTTGTTCTCTGTCCGTGCTCCATACTCCATGTCCTCTGAATAACCTACATCTGGTCAAGTTTTCCTGTACCTCCCTTGTACAATTCAGAGGAATTTTTTTACCAGCTATTTTGTACATGCAAGTTTTTTAGTAGTTTAATTCTAGAAAACACATTTTTAAAATAGGATGGAATCCCACCATGTCTTTGTTTTTCTTTTTTTAATTGTATTAAATGGGTTGTCTCAATACAGGGATTGATAGCTATGTTAAAGATCTTGCAAAAACAATCATTTTGCAATATGTGTCCATTAACAGTGTCCTCCCCTTTTCCCTGTTTCTGACGACCATCCCCCTTAGCCACTTTGAAAATTTTGTAAAACAAATTCTGTTAAAACACTTTTTTTTTTATAATAGGACCTGGTATACTTTTTCAAAGCAAAATCCCCCAAAAATTAAAAGCTCCCTTGACCACTTTGGCAATTGTAAAGAACAAAGTTGTTAGAAACAACATTTTTTTTTATAAAGGCCGTGAAATACCTGCATTAAAAACAAAATGCCCCCAAAAATCAAAGCATGACCCTTGGCCACTTTGGGACAATTTGGAAGAACAAAGTCTGTTAGAAACAACATTTTTTTATAATAGGACCTGTATATGCTGTTTTTCAAAGCAAAACCAAAAAAAAAATTTAAATACAACATGGAATTTGTAAAAAATTAGAACACTGGGGGCCAAAAAAAATTCCTATTCTAAAATATAACTTTTATTAAATCATTAAAAATATCCACATCTACCTTACAGTACATCTAACTAATACCTAACCTACCCCTAAATAAATCAGGTGTTCGTCCAAAAGGGACGCCCCGATCACCGAGGGCTAACCCTATAACTATCCCACCTCAAGTAATATATAATGTATTCAAAAAAAGATAAGGATATATACCCCCAGAGGACAGATAACAAAATGAGGGTCAATAGACCAGTGAAAAACTGGAAACAACATCAAGGAAAAGCTAAAAAAATATGGACCCCTATAATGAAAACACACTTATCCACTACTTCTTACTGGAGGGTAATAGTGAAAGAAAGGCTGAACTCCATATAAACGATTCCGGGAAACAAATATCCACTGTATATAACTATCCCCCAAAAACAACCAAATTTAAACAGAAAACAATTTCAGGATAAATACAACCTTAATTCCATTTTTCCCTTTTTAAAACCCCGACCGCCCCCCCTAAACAATACACGGGGGTTCATCAGGGGGACAAATGAGAGATGTCCTGCTCGGTAATAGATGAAACCAATGGCTGCAGGCCAAGAACTGCACGCACGCTTGGGCCTTTTATACTCTTACCAAATTTTAACGCAAAAGATAGTCCAGTTTCGGCGTGTCCCCACTCAACTACCATTCCGGAAGGGAAAAAACCACAGCCCAACCATTCTAAGTCATGGAAAACCCTGCAAAGCCAAATATTCCCCTCTTGTATGACCGTACTCGCACAGCGCATGTCCGAAATAGCCGCGGTCACATACCCCGGGCTTTACAATAACCCAAGCAACCGGGTAGGGGCACGAAACAGCGCACCCCGGAAGTAACGACCCAGTCAGGTGCCCCCCGCATTTAAATCCAAAAAACCCGGGACCACCTAACATATACTTTGCTATACACCATAAAATTTGGAAAACCGCAGTCTCCCGGGAAGACACATCTGCCCCCCAAATCTTTGGTATTGACTGCATCCATACTAAAAATAATTAATTTTAAATACAATTTTCATTCAAAAATACCCAACCCTTTATCACGACCTAGCAATAGTTCACCACTTTTAGAAAAACTACACGGGAGATAATTCAGAAATCACTTATCATAAGTACAATTTTAATAATAAGCCAATTATATAGTTCGTTTCTCACACTTTATTCTTAACACAGGTAAGTCACTTCGTGCAGCGTCACCCGCAACCAAATGGATTAAAAATTAACCAAATAACAAATACAAAAAAAAAAATACTCAGTCCTTCGGTTCACTTCCCCCAAATAACGACCATTGCATGGCCTATGGGTGCCAACCAATGAAACACCAAGTAAATTTTTCTTAAGCCCCTGGCGTATGACGAAGTCGATTCCACTCGTCTCTTTACAGACATCTCTTATCTAAACTCCCTTTCTCGATTCACAGGATCTTTTCAAACATAGAACATCGGGCCCATGAATCACCACCATTCCTGCCATATATGCGGACAATGGGTGCCCGTCTTCCTGATCCCCCCCCAATTTTTCGCCAATTTCCCCCTTTTACTTGTCTTTTCGTCTTGCCCACAAATTGTTTCCCACAGCACTTCCAAGGTATACCACTCCTTGGTAGGCAATTCATGAAATCTCAATTAAAACCCCTTATTTGTCACATGCCCGGGAATTCTTTAGTTTTGACATATGTGTCTGAATAGACACAACCTCCACACCCCAAAAACAGCCAAATTTTTTCCTTTCCCAGCCAGGATTTCTCCTTTCATGGGGCTACATAGGACTTCGAATGATCTGTCCCTTGGGGATCTTCCCCGTCTGTAAGTAAAAGGGGCCTACCGAAGACAATCAATAAATCCTTATCTAATTTAAAAGAACCCCCAGTGCTTACTAAAATACGCACTACAATCGTTTTCCAAAACATAGGGTCCCTATCACTCTGAATTTTTTTTCTTTTTTTTCCCTTTCTCTTGAATTCAAAAAAGTTTTTTATCCCCCCCACTAAGCATTTTTAAAGGGTGGTGTAGAGAGGATGAGGGGGAACCTCTCCAAGAAACCTAAAACAGGTCATTAGCTTGTTTTTTATTTCCCAATTTGGAACAATTTCTTTGCACCAAGGTATTCCCTTAGGGATCCCTTTTTTTAAATTGACCGATGATGTGACTCCCAACTTAAGAGGCATTTTAAAATGTCCCTTCCGTGAGTTTGAGTCTTAAGAAACCCAGATTTTCTTTAAATATTTTTTAAATCCAAAAACGCAATCTCTATTATGAAAATTCAAATGAAAAGTAAACCGACCTCATTTTTGTCAGGGCCATAAATCTTTAAACGACCCTCCGGCCCTGCCACAGCACAAGACGTCGTCGATGACCGCCCAAAGTATGGGTTTTGTCGGTTAAACTCTCCATCCCTCTCCCCAACACCAGGGCCTCCCCACCACCCAAATAGATTGGCATACTGGGAGCGCAGGGCTCCCCCAAAGGGGCCAACCCCTGACTGGTGGTAGACCCGGGGGCCAAAAGGGAAATAATTATGCTCAGTTGAATTCAAGCAATCGAGACAATCGTTATGTCTCCAAATTGCCCCCCCCCTCACCCCAAAAAAAACTCGGCCCGCATGGGGCCCCCAAAAAGGGGGGAACTGCTATATAGGGCCTCAACATCGACCGAGGCTAAAAAACATCATTATCCACACTAGCCCCCCATTTATTAAGGAGACCCGTATCTCTCAAATAGGGGGGAAGTAACTACGAATTCTCTCAAATCTTTTCAAATACACCCCGACATTCTCGTCAGGGGAAACAAACCCGAGACTATGGGGCGTCCCCTTAAGGGGCAAACCCCTTTTGAACTTTGTAACGCATAAAAAGTTCTATCTTTGTTTACTGGGGAACAAAAACGTGCCCCTTCTTTTTATATTACCCTCATCCCACACCACGTACAACAATTGCCTCTAATTTTCCAAGAACTGAGAGTCGGTCTTTCCCAAGAATGGGATAAACCTCCCTTCCTCTAATAAACGGTTACACAGTGAACATACTTAAGTATCCATGATACCACATTCCCCCCCTTACCGAGGGTTTAAAAAAACACTATTTTTGGATCTTTTTCCAGATTGGCAAAGCTCTTATCTCGCCACTCAAATTCGATCTATATCCTGCTTGGTCTTTTTCTGGGTAAAACTTCCAATCCCCCATGACCAATTTTAGAAATATCATTTCCGGGTATCTTGGTGGAGGGGGCCTTTTACTTTTATCTCAGGTCTGTCTGTGGGCCTATTCCAACCCCTTTTTCTCCTTCCTTCAAGAGGTCAGTCAATAATCAAAATCCCGGTAAATCCTCCACCGTAATCCTAATCGTCAAAAAATGTCTGTTGTTCACTGTTTTTTAAAAAATTTAAAACCCTTTTAATCTTTCGATAAAAAGTTTACCACCTTAATCCCCAAAAAAATAATTATATTTTAGTTGTAGTACAAATGAAATCCCTTAGAAAGGAGCCACCATCTTTGGACATGATTTTTTTGATAATTGAATTTGGTTCTGCCTCTGCCCTTCCCTGTTCTTTTTGGTTGTTTCACTGTACTTTCCCCCCGATAAGTCGTTTTGCTCTAAAAAAGGGGGCTGAAACGAAGACAAAAGAGGAAGACGAGGATCCATTTTAGGGGACGCCAAATGAGATTGAATGTTGGCAGACCACTAATTTAATTTCCATTTCGTCCTCCCCAAACTCTCACTCTCCTGGGATTCCCCATGGGCATAGTAACCCCCTCTCCCCCTATACGCCTCCTCTGGGGTGGGGATTGTTACCCCTATCAGAATCCCAAACAGATATATCTGTTTTCTTTCAATTCAGACCAAAGAATGGGAAAAAGCCTCCCCCCCTTAAACTCCCCAAGACCCGTAAAATATTGCTTATTTTTTTTCTTTTCAGTTTATGTGTGTTTTTTCAACAGAATTTTTAGGGGCACTTCACTCCGGCAAAATCTGGGGCATTTTAAAGGGTACCGCCTTTCTAGGTCTCCTTCAGCTTTTTTTTTTAGTCCTTTCAAGAATTCCTTTCTCTTCCTCTAAGAGAATTTTTTTTAAATTAATAGATGACCTCCAAATTTTAGTTCCCACTTTTAACCAATTTGAGGACCTTGACCGGGGGAGGGCTAACCTTATCTCAGGCCTCTAGGTACGATATTGGTTTAATATAAATTTTTCAAGACAGTGTTCTCCCAAAAGGACTTTATATTGCCTTATAACAACATACAGATCTTTGAAAATAGATCTCAAATCCCCTATTGTATCTTCACAATTCGCAGTCAGAAAAAATCTTTTGCACCTCAGGAAGAATTAGAGGCAATTGTTGTAGGTGGTGTGGAAATGTTTGGTATACTATAAAAAGAAGAGGCACGTTTCTTGTTGCCCAGTAAACCCAAAGATAGCAACTTTTATGCTTACCAAAGATTCATAAGGGGCTTGTTCCCCTTAAGGGACGACCCATATCTCGGGTATTGATTCCCTGACGCAAAATGTGGGGGTGTATCTTGATAAGATCTTGAAGAGAATCGTAGTTACTCTCCCTCCTATTTGAGAGATACGGCTGATCTCCTTATAAACGGGAGGGCATCAGTGTGGATAATGATGTCTATTTAGCCTCGTCGATGTTGAGGCCCTATATCCCAGCATTCCCCACTTTTGGGGCCTCCATGCTGCCGAGTATTTTTTGAGATGAGGGGGGGAAAATTTGAAGACATAACAGACTTGTCCTTCGATCTGTTTGGGAATTCACACTGACGCATAATTATTTCCTCTTCGGACCCAGGGTCTACCACCAGCTCAGGGGTATGGCTATGGGAGCCCCTGCCTCCCACGTATGCCAATCTTTTCCCTGGGCTGGTGGAGAGGACCCTGGTGTTCGAGAGGGAATGGAGAGTTATACCGACAAAATCTACTCTGGGGCAGGTATATCGATGACGTCTTCGTGCTGTGGCAGGGCACGGAGGCGTCGTTTAAAGATTTCATCGATGTCCTGAACATAAATGGGGTCGGTTTACACTTTACATTTGAATTTCATACTCAGAGATTGCGTTTTTGACTTAAAAATTTTTTAAAGACAATCTGGGTTTCTTACAGACTCAGACTCACCGGAAGGAGACAGCTACAAATAGCCTCTTAAGGTGGAGTCACATCATCCGGGCAATTTAAAAGAAAGGGATAACCTAAGGGGCAGTACCTTAGGGTGCGAAGAAATTGTTTCCCCAATTGAGGGTTACTATAAACAACTAATGACCTTACGTGTTAGGTTTTCTTGAGAGAGGTTACCCCTCATCCTCTCATCACACCAGCCTTTAAAATGCATTATGAGGGATAGAAACACTCTTTGAATTTAAGAGAAAGGGAAAAAGAAGAAACACAATTCAAGTTTATAGGGACCTATGATGATAGGACAACGATGTAGTGTGTATTTTACGTAAGCACTGGGGATCTTAAATTAATAAGGATTTATCTGATTGTCTCTCGTGTAGGCCCCTTATTACTTACAGACGGGGAAATCCCTAAGGGGCCCGACTCATTCGAAGTTTACTATGTAGCCCCCATGAAGGAGAAATCCTGGCTGGAAGAAAACCGTTAGGCATGTTTAGGTGTGGGGGGTTGTGTCTATTGCAGACACATATGTCAAACTAAAGAAATTTCCGGGGCAATTTGACAAATAAGGTATACTCAATTCGAAAATTTCAATGAATTGCCGTACCCCAAAGGGGTGGGATAAACCCTTGGGAAAATTGTGTCTGTGGGGAAACCCAAAATGTGGGCAAGACGAAAAGACAAGTAAAGGTGCGAATTGGCGAACATCTGGGGGACATCAGGCATAGACGGGACACCCCATTGTCCAGACATATAGGGCAGGACCATGGTGGTGATTCATCGGGCCTGATGTTCCTATGTATTGAAAAGATCCATGTGACATCGAGAAAGGGAGATGTAGATAAGAGATGGCTCTGTAAAGAGACAGAGTGGACATACAGACTTCGATCACTACAGCCAGAGGGCCTTAACGAAATATTATACTTTGGCTGTTTCATCTAGGTTGGCACCCATAGGCCCATAGTTCAAATGGTCGTATATTGGGGTAAAGTGACCCGAAGGACCTGAGTATTTATTTTTATCTGTATTTGTTATTGGTTAATTATATCCAATTGGTTGCGGTTGTGACAGCATGCACGAAGTGACTTACCTGTGCTCTAAGAATAACGTGATGAGAAACGAACATATATAATCTGGCTCTATTATTAAATTAGTACATCTATGCCATAAAGTGATTTCTGACATTATCTCCTGTGCTAGTTATTCTAAATGTGGTGAACTATTAGCATAGGTCAGTGATAAAGGTTTGGAGTATTTTGATACTGAAAGTTGTATTCACATTAATTAATTTTAGTATGTGATGCAGTCAATACCAATGATTTGGGATGGCAGATGTGTCTCTCCTTGGGAGACTGCGGTTTCTCCATATCCATGGATGTACTAGCAAAGTATATGTATCAGGTAGGTCCGGTTGTTATGGCATTTAAATGCCGGGGTCATCTGACTGGCTCGTTACTTCCGGGGATGCGCTGTATCGGAGCGTACCCGGTTTTGCTAGGTATTGTAAAGCCCGGGTCATGTGACCAGCCGCTTTTTCCCGGGACATGCGCTTAGCAGTTACGCGCGTCTAAAGAGGCGAAATTAGGCTTGCAGGGTTGCCATGACTTAGAAGGTTTGGTCAGGGGTTTTACCACTTCCGGACAGCGATTGAGCCCGGGACACCCGAAACTGGCTACTTTTCCCATTTAAATTAGGGAAGAGTATAAAAGCCAACGTGCTCAGTTATTGCCTCAGCCCTCTGGTTATCATCTATTACCGAGCAGGACATCTCTCATTTGTCCCCTATAACCCCCGGTCATTGTTGAGGGGAAACGCGCGGGGGTTTTAAAAAGGGGAAACAGGAATTAAGGGTTTTATCTATCCCAAATTTTTTCCCAGTAACCTTATGGTTTTTAGGGGGGTATAGTTATATACATGGGTATTTGTTTCCTAGAATCGTCTTTTAAAGGGGTTCAGCACTTTACTTTTACATATACCATCCAGTAAGAAGTAGTGGATAATGCTGTTTTTTATTATAGGGGTCCATATTTTTTGTAGCTTTTTCCTTGATGTTGTTCCAGTTATTCACCTGGTACTATACCCCCATTTTGTTACTTCCTCCTCAAAGGGGTATATATCCCTTATCTATTTTGAATACATTATCTATATATATCTATTGAGGGGGATATTACTAGGGGCAGCCATCGGTGATCGGGACGTCCTTTTTGGACAAAAACCTGATCTTATTTAGGGGTAGGTTAGGTATTAGTTAGAGATAGTAACTGTAAGGTAGATAGTAGGATATTTTTAATGATTTAATAAAAGTTATATTTTAGAATAGGAATTTGTTTTTGGCCGCAGTGATTCTGTATTTCAAAGCAGCATGACCCAAAAAATTATAAAAAATGACTTCTCAGCCACTGTTAAAAATTGTGAGGGAGAAATGCCACTTAGAAGCCACATTTCTGTTCCAATGGACTGATTATTGCTGTATCTCACAGCTACATGACCCCAAAAAATTATAAATATGACTTCTCAGCCACTATTAAAAATTGTGAGGGAGAAATGCCACTTAAAGCCACATTTCTGTTCCAAAGGACCATAATTATAGCTGTATCTCACAGCAACATGACCTCAAAACCATTGACAATGTGAAAACTTCTTAAGATAAAGTGAGTAAATGGAAGACGGTGTTATCATAAAACCTTGCGGTCTTTTACAGTCTCCTCACAGCAAAACCAGCAAAATGAACTGTTAGGAAAAGAGAATAAAAATTGCAGTAAGAAATGATCATTTTAAAAAACATTTTTCAAGAGGACCATTTCTGTTTGAAGAGGAATGTGAAGTAGACCGGCAACTAATCGGGACCTCGCAATTGGGGCCACAACATCATCAGAGATCCATGCCTGATTCATCTTGATGAAAGTCAAACGATCCACATTATCTGTGGAAAGCCGGATGCGTTTGTCTGTAATGACTCCTCCAGCTGTGCTGAAGGTCCGCTCAGATATGACGCTGGCTGCTGGCAGGACAACACCTCTATGGCGTGATGAGCCAGCTTGGGCCATTCGTCCATTTTGGATACCCAGAAGTCTATTGGGTCCGGAACACATACTAAAACATCGGTGTTAAGACGCAGATAGTCGTGCACCATGACCTTAAGCTGGTCTCTGTGTGTTGGATGTGTGCCCTGCATTGCATGTGTTGGTGAGGTGGTAAACAAAGATTGCCAGAGGTCACCCATTAGGCTTCTGCCACCTTGCCTGCTGCTGCCGCTACGCCTACTTGGCACTCTACTGCTGTCATGTCGCTGATGTTGTTCCACCGTGACATTTGGGGAACGTGAAGCAGACGCAACAGATGTCTCCAGTTGATCAATCAGCAAGGTCTCCATTTCCTGCATTTTACTCTCTATTTGGGTGGGTGGAAGGAAACTGCTGAGTTTTGTTTTGTACCGGGGATCCAGGAGGGACTGCAAGGCGTTGCCAACCGCCCGTGATTTTTGCCGATTGACCAGCTTCCTTCTCCTCCTCTGATGGCATCAGTAACTGGGCGTCAGAGCAGAGAAAATCATCCTCTTTGGCCTTTTGATCTTTTAACATCCCTTCTGACCCCCAACCCCGCATTTTGTCATCAAAGAGGCCCTTCAAAAATGGATTATCCACAGTGGGGGGGTTACACGAGTTGACATTTGGGCTGCTTCATTTTGGGAAACGGATGCTGGTATGCTGATGCGACATTTGGGGGCCGTGACGGGGAGGACAGGAGGTAAGACTGCTGGATGCAGGTTGCATTAACTACTGAAGGACAGATTGGCGACGCTGTTCGTTACTGAGATTCACAGGGCCCTGACCCAGCGATGACAGGCCTGACGGTCCTGCAACTAATGATCCGCTGGCATGCGTGTTGTCGCCAGCACTGGAAGGAGCACCTTCTCTAGTACCGCTACCTCCATGTCCTACCCCCCTCTTTGCTCGCTTACCTCCTGAATTTCCGCTCCATGTTCAAAATATAAAAATTTGAGAAGGTGGAATAGTTTTGGAAAGTCTCTTTTTAAAAGAAGGAAAATGACAGCTATTCTCAAATCCCTCAAATCAAAACAAAATTTGCTGGATTCAAATATAAAGTGCAAAGTAGATCTATCAACAAACTGGCCTGCACCAAAGTAAAAAACACGTATCTGAAATGAAATTCGGATAATACAAGGTATTTTTGGCACCTATAAATTCACCTGTGTGACTATAAAATTGTTTGTATTCCAAATTTAAGTGCAAGGTGCCTCAATTGAACAAAGCTGTAGTGCGCCAAGTCAAAAAAACACGTATCTGTTATGATTCAATAATACAAGATATTTTTGGCACATATCAATTCACCTGTGGTGACTATAAAATTGCTGTATTCAGATTTAAGTGCAAGCTGCCTCAATGAACAAAGCCCTGTAGTGCGCCAAAGTAAAAAAAACACGTATCTGTTATGTATTCGTATAATACAAGATATTTTTGGCACCTTTTTAATCTCACCTGTGGGCACTATAAAATTGCTGGATTCAAATTTAAGTGCAAGGTGGATATATCAACAAAGGTGGAATGGGCAAAATTGAAAATGAACACCTATTTTGAAATGTATACTGATAATAAAAGTGGAGTTTTTGCACCTAACAAAGAGACCCGCAGTTACTAGAAAAGATCTGTATCCTATAAATTCAGGCTGCCCAATATCCAGGAAATATTTCAATAGAAAACTGTTAATAATAAAGCTATTGCAGTGCAATGTCTACACTAATTCTTTGGGGAACTTTATCCAGTATTCTTTATAAGCTTGTCTGTGTTCGCCCCGGGGGCCCCCCCCCCCGCTCCCCCCCGTGACTTTAAAGCGGGAGATGCTGGTTTAAAATTATATACCTAACTATATAAAATCTTCCAATCTCTTATATAAATAAATTGTAAGGATCACAGCTAATAGTAGAGTTTTTCTGTGAAGAAAATAAAATAATTTCGCTGAGCTGTTTGGACACAAGCAGAGCGCACTCCTTTTGCTCTGAGACACTGAGAGACACTGAGGCTGAACAGGGAAAGGGGTGGTTCTATGTAAAACGAGGTCATGTGATTTTTACCCCCCAATCGCAACCATACACATCCAGTCATGACGTCGCACCCCACATCTCACCCTGCCTATTCTGTAAGCTCATTTGCTGGCCGCCAAAATGACAGGAAGCGCCGAAAATGGCGCGATCTTAATAGATGATGCACAGATTTTAACCTAAATTATCGCATGATCTAAAAATCCGATCACCATAAAACTGTGCCGATTTCAACTTTGTCGATAATAATCGCTCAACATTAATTAAGACCCACCAGGATATGAGACCTGCTAATTTCCTGTTTCGAAGGTCTTTGTCCCCATTCAGCTCCGGCTACGATTATTAAAAGAATTTCATGATTCCGTGTTATCTGGACATCCTGGGGTGTCTGGCACAAATAGTCTGATTTCTCGTAATTACTGGTGGCCGTCATTGTCTCGTGATGTTGAGGCCTATGTGGCATCTTGTGAAGTCTGCGCTCGGGCAAAGGTTCCCAGAACTCGTCCTCCTGGCGAACTTTGCCCTTTACCTGTACCTGAACGTCCGTGGACCCATATCTCCATGGATTTTATGACGGACCTTCCTCCTTCGGAGAGCAAAACGGTTATTTGGGTGGTAGTGGACCGTTTCAGAAAAATGTGCCATCTTGTTCCTTTAAGGGGGTTACCGTCATCCAAAAAACTTGCCGAACTGTTTATCAAACATATTGTCAAACTGCATGGGTTACCGGAGAATATTGTTTCTGACAGAGGGGTTCAGTTCGTGTCTCAGTTTTGGAGAGCCCTTTGCAAGGCTCTGGGTATCACCCTGTCCTTCTCCTCTGCCTTCCACCCAGAGACTAATGGGCAGACAGAGATTGGAAATCAAATAGTAACGCAAAAACTCCGTTGTTATGTATCTAATCGGCAGGTAGACTGGGTAAAAGACTTACCGTTGACAGAGTTTGCCATTAACAATCAGGATAGTAGCTCGTCTGGTACCTCACCATTTTACTGTAATTATGGTTTTTACCCTAGGCATACGTCATTTTCCAGTGCTACATCTGATCACAGCGGGGTGGATGTTATCATTAAAGATCTGTGCACAGTCTGGGCCCAAGTTCAGAAGAACTTGGTTCATACCCAGAACATCAGAAGAAAAATTCTGATAGGCGGTGTCTTTGTTCTAGAGGGTTTGCGGTTGGGATAAAGTATGGTTATCCACCCGAAATCTGCGATTAAAAGTTCCTTCTGGTAAATTCGCTCCACGATTTGTAGGTCCAGGAGGTGGTTAACCTAGTGGCATATCGGCTAAAATTACCCTCTTCTCTCCGCATACACAACGTATTTCATGGATCTCTTCTTAAGAGGTACATTCAGCCGGTGACTCCACCCTCTAGCCCTCCTCCTCCAGTTTGTATTGAGGGGGAGTTAGAATATGAAGTTGCACGAATTTTGGATTCCCGTAAAGTCCAAAGGTCACTGCAGTACCTGGTCCAGTGGAAGAGTTATGGGCCTGAGGAGAGATTATGGGTCCGGCTAAATCCATCCATGCGGATCACCTGATAAGGGAATTCCCAGACAAACCCAGACCAGGGAAGGGTCCGGTGGCCCCTCCTAAAAGGGGGGTACTGTCAGGGCTAGGCGGCGCTTGGTTTGCAGGGAGCAATGTTCTGCAGCAGCTGATCAGCAACCCCACCCTGATACACATTCTGCTAGCAGCTCTGTGAGTGACAGAGGTCCAGCAACTCTGGACAGGGGGCGTGTCGCACCAGCCAATGGGAGAACCCGGAGGCCACTCCAATCAGCTGCAGGGGCGGTATCCGGGGATCACATTTAAACTCCCTGCTAGCTGAGTGCAGCGCCTGTGATATTTCCTGGCTGCCTTGCTACCTGTGCTATTGCTTTGTTGTTTGCTTACCTGTGTACCTGACCTCGGCTTGTTCTCCTGACCCCGGCTTGTCTTCTGATTTTGTACCTCGCTCCCGTTCGTGTTTGACCTCGGCTTGTTTACGTTTATCCCTCTGGTTCTGATTTGTGGCTTGGCGTTCCTGATTTGGTTTGACCCGGACTGTCTGACTATTCTACCTCCTGACGGCCCCAGCACTCTAGCAGCGCAGGGACTGTCGCCCAGTTGACGTCTGCCGTCTAGGGCAGCACGTCAAGTAGGCAGGGCTAGTGGGCTGGGTTCCAGTCAGGGCTTACTGTACTTCCCTTGATGTGACAGGTGCTGAATATGTTGGCCTAGGTCTCTGCTTTCTGGTACCTTTTGCAGATACAGATGAAATGGGTGGAAATGCCCACTAAATGACTGGCTGCAGCAGCGACCTGCAAAGAGTGATGGCATATTGCTGAGAGGGAATCTGACCTCTAAGACCAACACCCATTTACAGGAAAGATTTCAAGATATGTGAATATCACTTTGGGCATTAGGACCATTACCATGGATGAACGGTGAGAGATGAGATGGTGCAGAGAGGTCGATGTGGGTCACCTGCAGACACTTCAGCAATAATCTCATTAGCATGTAATAAATTTCTAAGTATTGGGGGGATTCTGGAGCTGACACCATCCATATCCTGATAATCCGATAACACAGCATACATTGTGGTCTGTATGGGCTGCATTCCCCTTCAGCTGATGGAAGCAAACCTCATTAGAGAGCTCTGGTTCTGTGAGTGATGTTCCCTCTCCAGGTAATATGCTTATTAGAGATGGGCGAATTGATTCTAACAAAGTGGAATTCGTTTAGAATTTCAGGAAAACTTCGGTTCTGAACGAAGTCGAAGTTTGGAGGACTTCGGGTGAACGAAGTGTGCTTTTGATTGATAAAATGGCTGCGAGCACATGGCGCTACAGGGGGAAAAGCACTCTGGAGGAAGAAGGGCATAGCCTGCATGACATGTGCAGAGATGAAGCCAATCAGAGACCGCGGGATTCTGTGACGTCACCGCACTATAAAGTCCGGGCGCGACGCTGGAGCTCATACCGCTTTCACTGTATGATCGGGGAAGGTGCTGCCGCGGCTGATTTGTTACTGAAGAACTGATTTTTATACAGCGATTTTGTGGGGTGTCTCACTTGTCTCAGAGACTGCTTCTCTTAACGTTCTATTTCTGATTTTTTTGGGTATTGGATCTGAAATCAGTGTGCGTCCATGCAGCTGCATATACATTTAAATCCTATTTCTCACAGCACATTGAATATCCAAGGGGATCTAACCCAAGTTCCTGTTGTATTCATTTAAAGAAACAGCGTTTTTTACAATACAAATAACCCCTTCATTTTTTGGCTGCTCAAATTTTTTTGCGCAAATTTTCATCCAGGGTTAATTAAGCAACGTTATTCAGCTGTAGTGACTCCAAGAAACCGTCATTTTCAACGCCAAAATAATACATTTTTCCTGTAGCATAATTCACAAGCAAAAGTTTTACAATTTTATCCCCTTCTTGTGTAGCGTAAAAAACACCGCATTGTAACACGCTACAAAGCTACTAGTTTGTGGTGGCTCAATTCTTTGGCGCAATTTACATCCAGGGGTTAATTAAGCTTTGTTTTTCAGCTGTGGTGATCCCAAGAAACCGTCATTTTCTACGCCAAATATATACATTTTTCCTGTAGCCTAATTTTACAAGCAAGGTTAATTACAATTTTATCTCTTGTTGTGTGGTGTAGAAAACACGCAATTGTAACACGCTACAAAGCTAGTAGTTTGTGGTTGCTCAATTCTTTTGCGCAATTTACATCCAGGGGTTAATTAAGCGTTGTTCTGCAGTTTGTTCAGTAAAAGAAACTTTGTTTTTCACCGCCACAGAGAAATTCTGTAGCATAATTCATATCCGAAGGTTAATTAAGCCCCGTTTGTGCTTTTATATTCAGTAAAACACACAAGTTTTTAAACGGCACATACAAGTCAATTTTTCCTGCCCATTTATGGGGCGCAATTTATATCCAAAGGGTTACCCAAGCTTGATAGTGTTTCATTTGGCGTCAAATACAGGGTGGTATTTATCATATACAGATATCTTCATCAAAACAGTGTCTGTACATTTTAGATCAAACAGTATGTCAGACAGAGAGGTGACAGGCTCTTCACCTGCGAGTTGCAGAGGCACAAACATTCCAGGGCCCAGGTCGCAGCACAGCAAGGGGACGTTCGCGCAGGGGTCACCGGTGAGGCCACAACTGCCGCTGTCATCTAGCGGCCGTGTGTTGTTCAGCAAACCCCAAAGGTTCTTGATTGGTTGACTAGGTCATCCACTTCCTCCCAGATGACATCTGACAACCCCAGCCAAAGAGTCGGTGGGGAAAGTCAGACACAACCCTTAGTTGGCATGGCCCGGAGCGGGTCAGCGGCCCCCACCTGTCCTCAACCCGCCTCTGTCCCATCCGTTTCCCTCAGCCAGAGATCTACTATGTGGTCTGGGCTCAGCCCACTATATAGCGAGGATGAACAATTTGAGGAGGGCAGTCAGCAGCTACTTGGCAGCGAGGAGATGGGGCCAATATCCCTGCCTTCTTGCAGTAGGCGGCAAAGTATAAAAAGTTGAGAGTGGCATGGGAGGTCATGTTGTGAGGGTCAGCCTCTGCATACCAAGACCGGTTGATGAGGACAGCAGCGACGATGAAACACAAATAGATGATGAGTAGCCGACCGCACTTGGGAGCCGGGTGAGGCAGGGGCTTCATCATCGTCCGGAGAAGAGGGCGTCAGCTTGCGGGGTCAGGCAGCGGCGCAGCCAGCAAGTGGGTCGTGTGGCCGTGAGTCAGCAGGATAGCAGCAGTGTGAGGTCGGAGCCAAGCGGCCCCGGGGTAAAAAACCCGCTTCGCAGGTCCAAGAAAGTAGCGCACACAGTGCTCAGCGAGGCAGCGCGGCAGTATTCACACATTGCGGAGCCTGTTGGCGGTAAATCCGATACTCGGCGTGTGTGCAGTTCTTCTTTGCTAAGACAACCGGAGGAAGCCGAATATGGGTATATTGTACGGAAATCTGTAAGCAAGAAAGTGAACGTGGCCAGGAGCTAACGTTGGCACCACGGCCCTGCGTCAACACATGCAGCGTCACCATGCCTGTGGCCCTGTGATAAACGTGCGTCAGCATGTGGTGTTCCATCCCCCAGCCGCACAGCCGCAGCAACAGCAGCAGCAGCGCCAGTGTCACCATGCCATTGCAGCAGTCAAGGGCTCCACCACACTCTGCAGAAGGGAGCTTTTTCTCTTGGACATCATCTCCCGGTCCAGATGCTCCTGCTCCTCGCTACTCATGCGCCAGCAGTCGTTCAGCGAGGCGATTGCAAAGAACAAAACCCCCCATAGTAGCGTCCAACCATCCTAAGGTGCAGCAGCTGACACGATCTCCTGTCCAAGTTTTGTATTCTCGCAGTCCTCCCTTCCAAAAGTGGACTCTGCACCGTCGGAGAACTAATGGCTTTGTGCCCGAGCCGAGAACTTGAGAGTTCCAAGCCCTAATTTCTTATCCAAAAAGCAAGTACCAGCACTACATTAAATTGTAGAACAGAAGGTTGGGCCAGTCCTTTAGGCTAATCGGTTTGTTCCAAGGTGCACGGCAGCGCGGACGTCAGGAGCTGTAACTACGGTCAGGGCCAGTACATGTTCCTTTACTGCCCACTGGGTGAATGTGCTTCCGGCGAGCCCCAACCAACATACTTGGACAGAGACGGCGCTTCCCCTCCTCCACGTTGGTCAACACTGCGGCCTCTGTCGCCATATGTCCCGTCTCCTCCTCCTCCACCACCATCTCAGCCTCTACAAGTACTCGGCTCCATCATACCACAATGTGTAGGGCACAAGCGGTGTCACGCAGTTCTACACGACCCCAGTGGGCTTGCCTCGGCGGAACGAAGTCACATCCAGGGGCAGAACTGCTTCCGCGTCATGCAAGCAAGAATCGATGTGGGTGGCTTTCTCCATGCCAACTGCAAATCGTAACCATGGTGACGGACAATGGGAGAACAAATGGTGTCCGCGCTGCACCGAGGAGGAATGGTCCATACGCCCTGCCTGGCGGCACGTGTTCAATCTGGTTGTGAAAAGTTCCTGAGTCCCCCCCCCTTTTATTCCCACCGATCTTCATAACATTCTGAAAATGGCCAGAAACTGTGCATCGCACTTATCCCCTTTGTACAAAGCCAGAACACACCCTCGCCTTCGAGTTGCATCGGGGAGAACGGCCTCCCCCAACACACTCAGATATGCGATGTTTCCACCCTTTGGAATTCCAGCCTCACATGTTGTGAACCGACTGGTATGAACCATAGAAAGGCCATAACGATTTTTTTTGATGATCCAGGCAGACCAGAAGTACTCCCCTTTGTACTTTGGATGTCAGCAGTGGCCGCTCATGCGTGACACCTGCCGTTTGTTGAGCCTTTCGAGGAGGTGAACTTATTTGCCCAGTCGCCAGTACTACGGGATGAATAACGCATTCCACTGCTTCAGTCCTGGAACAGATGCTTGTAAAAATCTGTCTGGGCAAGGGGACTGGATAGACGTGGCGACTACATCTCCGGCCACATGAGACCGGTGGTGGACTGAAATGGAAGGAAGGAGGAGGAGGACATTGGAGAGCAGAAGCGATTGTCTAGTGAAATGAGTGGATATTCTACCCAGGTGACGAATGAGGAGCAGCTGAGGAGCTAGATGGGAGATGAGGGGGGAAGACGATGGCAGATGAACCTCGCAAGCACCGTGGCAGTATACAGTTGGAGAGGAGGCAGGACCCTCGGAGTCACTGTGCAGATGGCCCGCAGCATGCTGATTTGCCTAGCTAGTGACAGCCGAATAGTCAAATCCGGCAGAGGGATGACTTCTGCTCATCCCACCCTATTGGACCCTCGCGTCGGTCCAAAAATGGGAGCCTGTTTTATTCCCAGCTATTGAGAGGGAGGACAAACTCAATACTATAGGGAAATGCCTCCGTATCAGATTGGCTCTGCCCAAGTTGCGGCAAATCGTCCTCCTCTACAGTCTGACCGGGGTGTTCCTCAGCGCTCACGTATCGTACTTCCGCGGCTGCCGGGGAAGGTGGGTGGTCGGAGCAGTACCAGCTCCTGGAGAAGCAGTCCTGCCTGCCAGTAGTGTTGGCATCAAGTGGTGTTCAGTGCGGCGGGGGCCACGTTACCCCAAGGTGACCCGCTTTGTTCACGGGAAATGTTGGGAACGACTGAACCTTTTTGCAAGATTAATCAGTGGTGGATCGGACTGTATTCCACACACCAATGCCTTAGCCTCAGACTATACATCAGCCTGACCCTCACCCCAAAGTGAGAGAAATTAGTCTGGGGTTCAAACTACCTGCCTCAGCCACTATTCTGATGCCGGCACCCCCGCCTGATGCCACACATTTGCTGACAGTTTCTCCATCTGCCACAACCATCCTTTACCAGGGACTGGTAATGCCACCCACACTCCACCTCTGTCATGTGCCACGGTCTGACCTCATGCTGGTTCTGTGGCTGCTGGCCGTGATCCTCCACACTGTTCATTGTCGCCAGCTCTGTGTCCTACCTCCTTTTTATAGCACCTCCATAATGTCCATTGTGCCACTTTCTGACCTCGATGCTGCAGCTGTGGCTGCTGCCGTACCTACACACGTGTCATTGTGCCACTGTATGACCTCTATGTGCTGCTGCGTGGCTGCTGCCTGTGGACCTCCCACACCTGTGTCATTGTTGCCACTCCTGTGGCCGTACTCCCAGTTTTTTGCCACCTCAGAATGTGATTGTGCCACTAGCCTTCTGACCTCATGCTGCTGCTGTGGCTGCTGCCGGTGACCTAGACACTGTGTGATTTGTGCCACTCTGTGACCTATTCCTGTTTTGCCACCGTCCAACATCATTTGACACTTTTCTGACCTCCATGCTGCTGCCGCCGAGACCTCCACACTGTGTCATTGCCCACTCTGTGGCCTATCCCCGTTTTTGCAAAACCCCCGAATGTAATTTTTGCCCCCTGCCTGTCCCTCATGCTGCTGCTGTGCTGTGCCGTGACCTTTCCCACACTGTGTTTATTGTGCCCCTGTCCGACCCTGCTTTCTGCTGTTGGTGCTGCCGTGACCCCCACACTGTGTCATTGTCCCCACTTGTGGCCCCCTCCTTTTTTTGCCACTCCCAAAAATGAGTGGTTTCCCCTGTCTGAAACCCCATGCTGCTGCTGGGTGCTGCCGTGACCTCCACCACTGTGTCCCCTTGTCCCACTGTGGGCCCATCCTGTTTTTTTGCCCCCCAGAAATGTCACTGGCCCCTTCTGACCTCATGCTGCTCTGTGGTGCTGCCCTGCCCCCCCAACCCGTGTCATTGTCCCAAATTGTGGCCTACTCCCGTTTTTTTTTTCCACCCTAAAAATGTTTTTGGCCACTGTCTTCCTATCCCGTGCTGGGGGTGTGCAAGGGGGACCTCCACACTGTGTCCCTTTTCCACTTGGGCTACCCCCTGTTTTTTTTTCCCCTCCAAATGTAATTGTACCAAATTTCTGGGCCCCCATGCTGCTGTTGTGGGGGTGCTGCCGTGACCTAAAACTATGGGCTTGTGCCCCTGTCTGACCCCCATGCTTTCTGGGTGTGGCTGTGCCGTGAACCCCCACACTGGTCATTGTCCCACTCTGTTGGGCCCACTCCTGTTTTTTCCCCTTTCCCGGGAAAGTTTGGCCCAAAAATTTCCCCCCCATCATGAGTGCTGTGACTGCTGGGCCCTGACCCCCAAAACTGTTTTCATTTGCCACTGTCTGACCTTTTAAATTTTGTGCTGTGGCTGCTGCCGTGACCTAACCAAAATGGGGTCATTGTCCACCCCTTTTGGCCCCAATTTTCCCGTTTTTTTCCACCCCCAGATTGTCCCTTGTGCCCCTGTCTGACCTCTGCGCGCCGTTTAAATACCACATGTGTCATTGTGCCCCTGTCTGAAACCCCATGCTGCTGCCCGTGGCTGCTGCCGTGACCTCCACACCCGTGTCCCTTTTTCCCCAAAAATCTGTGGCCCACTCTTTTTTTTTGCCACCCCAGAAGGGCATTGTGCCACTGCCTGGGCCCATGCTGGCTGTGTGGCTTTCTGCCGTGGGCCCACACTGTGTCCCTTGTCCCACTTTTGGCCTACTTTCCCGTTTTTTGCCAAAAACCCGAATTTTTATTTTGCCCCCTGCCGAACCCCAAAGCCCGCTGCTGTGGCTGCTGCCCCTGACCCCCACAATGTTTTCTTGTGCCCACTGTCTGACCTCATGCGGGGCCCGTGGCTGGCCGTGAAATACACACTGTCATTGTCCCCCACTTTTGGCTACTCCTGTTTTTTTCCCCCTCCAGAATTCATTTGTGCCATGCCTGACCCCATCCCGCTGCTCTGGCCTTTCCTGCCCCTTGGGCCTCCACACTGTGTCATTGTGCCACTGTCTGAAACATGCTGCTTTCTGTGGCCGGCCCGCCGTGGGCCTCCCCCATTTGGGCATTGTTCCCCACTCTGTGGACTTACTCCTGTTTTTGCCACCTTTCCCGAATGTTATTGGGGCCCCCGTCTGACCTCATGCTGCTGCTGTGGCTGGTGCCCTGACCCCCACTGTGCAAATTTTTCCCACTCTGTGGCCCACTCCCGTTTTTTCCACCTTTTCCAAAAAATTAAATTGTACCACCCTTTTTTACCTCCCTGCTGAGTTGGTTTGGGTTTCTGCCCTGAACCTTCACACTATGTCCCAAATTTTGCCACAGTCTGGGCCTCAAGCCTTGGTGCTGGGCTTTCTTCCCGTGACCACCAAACTGTGACATTGTCCCCACTCCCGTGGCCTACCCGTTTTTTTGCCAAACCCCCAGAATGTAATTGGCCAAATTTCTGACCTATGCGCTCTGGGCTGCTGCCGTGGACCCCACACTGTGTCCCTTTTTGCCACTGTTGACCTCATTCTGCTGCTGTGGCTGCTGCCCCTGACCTACCCCAAATTTGTCTTTTTCCCACCCCTGGGGGCCTCTCTCCCGTTTTTTTTCCCCCTCCAGGGAAAGTCATTGTGCCCATGGTTCTGACCTTTATGCTGCTGCTGGGCTGCTGCCATGACCTACACACTGTGGGCATTGTGGGCCCCTGGTTCCCGACCTTATGCTGCTGCTGTGGCTGCTGCCGTGACCCTCCAAACTGTGTCAATTTTCCACCACTCTGTGGCCTACCCCTTGTTTTTGGCCCCCCTCCCGAATGTTTATTGTGCCCCTGCCTGACCTCATGCTGGGTTTCTGTGGCTGCTGCCCTGGGCCCCCACACGGGGTCCCTTTTGCCAAATGTCCCGACCTCATTTTTTTTTTTTCTGCGTGGCGCTGCCGTGACCCCCACACTGTGTTTTTTTTTTATTTTTTTTCCACTGCCCGACCCTCATGCTGCGTGTGGCCCCCTGCCGTGAACCCCACACTGGTCATTGTCCACTGTCTGACCTCATGCCTGCTGCTGGGGCTGCTGCCTGACCCATACCACTGTGCCAAATTTTGCCCCCTGCCTGACCTCATGCTGCTGCTGTGGCTGCTGCCGTGACCTACACACCTTTTGTCATTTTGCCACTGTCTGACCTCCCTGCTGCTGCTGTGGCTGTGCCGTGACCCCCAAACCAAATTTTTTCATTGTGCCCTGTTTTTGACCTCATTGGGTGCTGCTGGGCGCTGCCCTGACCTAAAACAAAAATTCCCCCAAATTTTCCCACTCTGTGGGCCCACTCCCGTTTTTTCCACCTCCAGAATGTGATTGTGCCCTTTTTGCCTCTGTGTGCTGTGGCTGCTGGCCCTTTACCTACACACGTGTCATTTTTCCCCCTTTGGCCCCACTCCCGTTTTTTCCACCCAGGAATGGCATTGTGGCCCCCTGTCTGACCTCATGCTGCTGCTGGGCTGTGCCCTGACCTACACACTGTGGTTCCCTTGGGGCCACTGTTGAACCCCCATGCTGCTTCTGTGGCTGCTGCCGTGAAACCCCCACACGTGTCATTGTCCCCCTCGTGGCCTAATCTTGTTTTTGTCAACCCCCCGGAAAGTCATTGTGCCCCTGTCTGAAACCCCATTCTGCTGCGTGGCTCTGCCGTGACCTACACCTGGTCATTTTTGCCATTGTCGACCTCTTTCTGCTGTTTTGGTTTTCTGCCGTGACCTCCAAAACTGTGTTTATTGTGCCACTTTTTGACCCATGCTGCTGCCCGTGGCTGCTGGGCCCTGACCTAAACACTGTCATTGTCCCCCCCTGTGGCCTACTCCTGTTTTTTGCCACCTCCCCGAAAATTTTATTGGTTTCCCTGCCTGAACCCCATGCTGCTGCTCTGGGTGCTGCCCTGACCCCCACACTTTTGTCATTGTGCCACTGTCTGACCCCCATGGTGCTGCTGTGGCTGCTTTCCGTGACCTCCACACTGGGGGTCATTTCCCCCCCCTGGGGGGCCAATCCGTTTTGCCCCCCTTTCCCGAATGTTTTTGTGCCAAATGCTGAAACCCCATGCTGCTGCTGTTTTGCTCCGGGACCTCCACACTGTTCATTGTCCCACTCTGTGGCCTACTCCCCGTTTTTTTTCCACCTCCAGAATGTAAAATTTTGCCCCTTTCGGGCCCCCATGCTGCTGTGTGGCTCTGCCCGGGGAAACCCCCACACTGTGGGCATTGTGCCATTTCTGAAACCTTTATGGGTTCTGTGGGCTGCTCCCCCGGGCCTACCCCACTGGTCATTGTCCCAATCTGTGGGGCCTACTCCTTTTTTTGCCCCCCCCCCAAATGTCTTTTTGGGCCCCTGCCTGACCTCATGCGCCCGCTGGGCTGCTGCCGGGGACCCCCACACTGTGTCATTGTGCCCCTTTTTGACCCATGCTTTCTGCTGTGGGGTGCTGCCGTAAAACCCCCCCAAATGTGTCCATTGGGGCCAAATGGGCCCGACCCAAAGCTGCTCTTTTGGCTGCTGCGTGGGCCCCCAAATCTGTGTCATTGTCCCTGTCTTTAATCATTCTGCTGCTGTGGCTGCGCCGTGGGCCTACACACTGTGTCATTGTGCCATGCCCCGACCTCATGCGGGTGTTGTGGGTGCTGCCGTGGGCCTACACACTGGTCATTGTGCCCTGTCCCGACCTCTGCTGCTGCTGTGGTGCTTTCCCTGACCCAAAACCCCTGTGTCATTGTGCCACTGCTGACCTCATGCGTGCGTGCTGCTGCCGTGACCTAACACACTGTCTCATTTTTCCCACTCTTGGGGGGCCTACTCCGTTTTTGCCACCTCCAGAATTCATTGTGCCCCCCCGTCTGACCTCTTTCTGCTGCTGGGCTCTGCCGTGAACCCACACACTGTGTCATTGTGCCCCTGTCAAACCCCATGCTGCTGCTGTGGTTGCTGCCATGACCTACACACTGTGTCATTGTGCCACTGTCTGACCTCATGCTGCTGCTGTGGCTGCTGCCGTGAACTCCACACTGTGTCATTGTGCCACTGTCTGACCTCATGCTGCTGCTGTGGCTGCTGCCGTGACCTCCACACTGTGTCATTGTGCCACTGTCTGACCTCATGCTGCTGCTGCCGTGACCTACACACTGTGTCATTGTGCCACTGTCTGACCTCATGCTGCTGCTGTGGCTGCTGCCGTGACCTCCACACTCTGTCATTGTGCCACTGTCTGACCTCATGCTGCTGCTGTGACTCCTGCCGTGCCCTCCACACTGTGTCATTGGGCCACTCTGTGGCCTATTCCTGTTTTTGCCACCTCCAGAATGTCATTGTGCCACTGTCTGACCTCATGCTGCTGTGGCTGCCGCCGTCACCTCCATACTCTCACTATTGTTGCCACCTGAGCTCTCAGCTTGTTTTTTTCCAGCTTTCTCTGGCATGACTTTATCAGGCAACATTCCCGCTTCAGTTTTGTGGTCAGTTTTGCCCTCTTAAGTGCCCAGGGAATTTTATAGTGAAGCGATTCTAAGAGCGGCGGCAGTCATGTGCGTGTCATACTAAAACACAACATTGTATGAAGACCAAACCAACCTCCCTCTGCATATTTAAGCATGGCACAACGTTCTACAGCACCCTGCAGGCTCTGTGCAGCCTGGAAATAGCTGTTTTTTAACGTGATTCATCCCGAAGTAATTCGGAACTAAGTTATTTTTTGCCGAGAAATTCGGAGAAGTGAACGAAACGAATTTCGGGAAATTCTCCCATCTCTAATGCTTATGTCTGACATGTATCATTCACATTCGCTTGTAAGCGGTTGCTATGGGGCATTGATGTTGTGGAGTCTTGTTGCCTTAGGGGGATTTTACACCCTGCAGTTTTTGGAGAAACCCCAGTGCAGCTGCTGATGCAGAGTTCTGAGCCAAAGCCAGAAGTGGCTGCAATAGGTATGGGAATATACAGGGAGGACTTATCCGTCTCCTTCCTGCTGGAGCCACTTCTGGATTTGGCTCACACCATTTTTAATGAAACCAGTCTGACTAGGAAACCCCAGAAACATCAGCTCCAGGGTCTTCTGCATTTCAGTAAATGGTTCCCAATATTCCTTGTAGACTTCTTCTCTTTCTCTGCGGCTCTTGTGCTAAAAGCTTCATGTAAAGAAACAGACGATGCTGCAACCTCTGCTCATAATCACTAAGTAACACTGCAGCTCACATAGCGCACGACCATATAGTCAGGGGATCGGGACAAATCATCTGCTACACATCAAGGCTTCCACTCTTTATTGGAACATGTCTGTACATTGGATTGCACAGGGTTTAGTTTTCATCTGATTTTTCTTCTGCTGTAATCATCAATGGAGAACATTTCCGAATGTGAAGATCTCTAGAGCAGAAACCAAATCTTTTAATTTTAACTTCTTGCCCATATTTCCTGTGGAAGAAAACAGATAAATGTCATAATGTTTCCATTTAGATCCAGGATCATCTGGACATAAAGTCCTCGGCCTCTCATACATATGGACGGTGTTACCGAGCACTGCCAGGACCAGACATATGACCCAATACACCGCAATCCCTCCCCACATACCGCTACATATACAGTTAAGGAAATAATTATTTGATCCCTTGCTGATTTTGCAAGTTTGTCCACTGACAATGACATGAACAGTCTATAATTTTAAGGGTAGGTTAATTTTAACATTGAGGGATAGAATATCCAAAATAACATCCAGAAAATCACATTGTATAAATTATATACATTTATTTGCATTTGGCTGAGAGAAATAAGTATTTGATTCCCTACCAACTAATATGAGTTCTAGCTCCTACAAACCAGTTAGACTCCTAATCAACTCGTTACCTGCATTAAAGATAGTGGTCTTAGTCACCTTTTTAAAAGACTCCTGTCCACAGTCTCAATTAATCAGTCAGACTCTAACCTCTACAACATGGGCAAGACCAATAAGCTTTCTAAGGATGTCAGGGACAAGATCATAGACCTGCACAAAGCTGGAATGGGCTACAAAACCATTAGTAAGACGCTGGGTGAGAAGGAGACAACTGTTGGCGCAATAGTAAGAAAATGTAAGAAATACAAAATGACTGTCAATCGACATCGATCTGGGGCACCCTGCAAAATCTCACCTCGTGGGGGATCCTTGATCATGAGGAAGGTGTGAGATTAGCCTGCCTAAAACCTAACAGGGGGAACTTGTTAATGATCTCAAGGCAACTGGGACCACAGTCACCAAGAAAACCACTGATAACATATTACGCCATAATTTTTTAAAATCGTGCAGTGCCTGCAAGGTCCCCCTGCTCAAGAAGGTGCATGTGCAAGCCCATCTGAAGTCTGCCAATGAACACCTGGATGATTCTGTCAGTGATTGGGAGAAGGTGCTGTGGTCAGATGAGACAAAAATTGAGCTCTTTGGCATTTACTCAACTCGCTGTGTTTGGAGGAAGAGAAATGCTGCCTGTGACCCAAAGAACACGGTCCCCACTGTCAAGCATGGAGGTGGAGACATTATGTTTTGGGGATGTTTCTCTGCTAAGGGCACAGAACTACTTCACTGTATCAATGGGAGAAGGGATGGAGCCATGTACCGTAAAATCCTGAGTGAAAATCTCCTTCCCTCCGCCAGGACATTAAGAATTGGTCATGGCTGGGTCTTCCAGCAAAACAATGACCCAAAACATACAGCCAAGGAAACAAAGGAGTGGCTCAAAAAGAAGCACATTAAGGTCATGGAGTGGCCTAGCCAGTCTCCAGACCTTAATCCCATAGAAAACTTATGGAGTGAGTTGAAACTCGGGGTTTCCAAGTGAAAAATGATCTGCAAAGAGGAGTGGATCAAAATTCCTCCTGACGTGCACAAACCTCATCATCAACTACAAAAAACGTTTGACTGCTGTACTTGCCAACAAGGGTTTTGCCACCAAGAATTAAGTATTGTTTTCCAGATGAATCAAATACTTATTTTTCACTGCAAAATGCAAATAAATTTATATAAATTATACAGTGCGATTTTTATTTTGGATATTCTATCAATGTTAAAATTAACCTACCCTTAAACTTATAGACTGTTCATGTTTTTGTCAGTAAGCAAATTTACAGCAAGGGATCAAATAATTATTAACTTCACTGTACACTGGTATCTACCACTATATGGTCACTGTATGGAGGTGATATACAATCTGCAGAGCCTGTGTACACTGGTATATACCACTATATGGTTACTGTATGGAGGTAATATACAGTCTGCAGAGTCTGTGTACATTGTTGTCTACCACTATATGGTTACTGTATGGAGGTAATATATGGTCTACAGAGCCTGTGTATACTGGTGACTATATAGTCAGTGTATGGCAGTAATAGTGGTCTTAGTGTAACGCTTTATATTCAGTAACAGTATGATGGTTTTATTCAGTCTCTTTAAGATGGTGATATATGGTCATGATGTGACAGTAGTATTAGGTGCTTCTATATATTTGTTGTTATTGATATTATTGGTCTTGATGTATTGATTTTGTCAGTAACAGTATGATGATTTTAGCTAATATATGGTAGTGAAACAGAATTATTTGGCCTTGGTATATTATTATTATTGGTCTTGCTATACTAGTTTTCTGACCGTAAATTATGGTGGTATTAGTCATTATATAATGGTGACATGCGCTGATAATGCAGCCCTTGTACTTACCCACAGAATACGGATAGCAAGTCAATTAAACTGTTCATTGTAAACTCCAACAAAAACTAAACCCAAAAACAAATCCACAAACAATTGCATTTTTTCCTGTTCACCTCACAATTATTTATTTTTTTTGCAGGGTGGGGAAGAGGGGCCAGAGAAAACACAAACTTTTTGAAAGTAATTTTCTCCTATTACACATTCCCCTTTCCGCAGCGCTCTACACCGCAGACATCCGTCATGCAACATAGGGAATCTGTTGTTGAACAGAAGTGGTCCAGAGTCGTCTGGGGGTAAAGGGGCCCAGATGAAGTTTTGCACCCTGGCTCATGAGTCTTTAGCTATGTCCTTGATCACACATACACATATATAACTACGTGTATAATATACATACTAATATACACATATACTTACATGCACATATAGAGGAGGAGCAAAAGACCCAGTAGCTTGGATCCATGGGAATTGGTGGACTCAAATAATTACTGTATAAAATACAGATTTTTTTTTCGTAGAGGAGGAAAGGGGTGGGGAAGGGGGGTAACATATCATACTAAAAAACAGCAGCATGGAGACTTATTTTCAGGCAATTAATTTTTTTACATTTCCATTGGAGCATTGTTTTACAGTCTGGTAGGCCTTGTGCAATCATCTACATTCCTGTTGTCATCAATGTAGATGAGATCAGGCTTTGTGCAATTGTCTACCTTTTTAACAGAGTCCTGTTTCCATATGTAGATGAGGGCATGACAGATAAAACATTCCTTCCTAACTGAAATGCAAGCATATCTCTATTCCTTTGCATTTCAAGGGTAGGAAAGTTAAAAAGATTCTGTGAATTAGTTTTACATTAGCCAATCAGACGACTTTTCATGTTACCCAATGGGGAAAAATTGTATAAGAAGTGATTGAAAGATTGTGAAAAGGTGTGAATGAATGGAGGTATAACATCGAGGTATTAGGTACATTCATCCATAACTTTCTGGGGATAGTTGCTGTCTTTTGGGACTGAAATCTAAAATAAAGGCTTCATCTCTGGAAAAGAATCGAGGTTGTCTGTCCTTTATTTTTACCTGGAGGTGGTGAAAGGTGGACACGTTCTATAGTTTTCTCATAAGGGCTATAGAGCAGCACCATAATAATATGACAACACAGATGTGTAACACTGGGCAGGAATGTGCTTTCTTCTCCTTCTATACCATTGTACTGGACTATGTGGAGGGGTTTGGTGCAGATTCCCAGTGACCAAACTAAAACTGATGTCCCTGTCCCTGAGCTCTGCAGGATGTAACTATGACCTGCTTATCTAGGGTCACAGCACTGGATTCTCCATTAGAGGAAAATGTCCTGGAGTATAACAGGGATGTGATGCACATGGAATAACATTACACCATAGACTGTGTCTACATTACAACCTGACATAGGATTCATCATTATTTATAGGGCGTGGGGCTTCTGCCATTATATCTACCTGTCCCTGAAGGAGTCCTACTGACAATAACATTGTAGAACATCATCAGTGACCCTATCAGCTTCCTTATACTAGTGACCAACAGCAAATCCACAGCAGACTTGGGACTCGCTGCAGATTCTATAGCACCAGGAGAACAGAATAGAAAAAGGGAGACACAATTACCTGTTACAGGAACACAGCTGGCACTCATTGGGGTATGTTTTCCCATCTGTTCCACAAAGAGGTGAAAGTATTGAAAAGCAAATGATCCTATACTTGTTGCATCTTGGCTGGAATTAGATGACATCACAGATTACACAGGACAATGATGAGCTCCATTTACTGACAGTATGGTAATGGTAAAATTTACCGGATAAGATGAACCCAATAAGGAATTTTCTTGCTTTTGGGGGGGTCACATACTGCAGAGAAAATCTCTAGAGAAATCTGCCCTGAGAAACCATATAGAATTAACCATACCATAAACATAGGACAATCTTGCAGTGTGTGAATGAGGTTCAGAACAGCCACATTCACTTGTATTTGGAGCGGGCAGATTCCCGGTGGGATGGTCTTTTTATGGGCTGCCTGTTCCACTCTTGCTGTATTCTTTACTATCTCATGTGTAAGTGACAGCTGCAGCATCCGGACTGTGTGGCCTCACAAGTAAAGGTGAGGCTTGAGCTATGTTAAAGGAGTTGTCTCCCCACAGGATTTCAAAGAATGCATGAAAGAAATTCTCTGTCACTTCCTGGTTCATACTAATTTGCATAAGCTCCATGCTTGTACAGCTACTTTGTGCTTTAAGATGCTAATTAGATTAGATTAGCTTCTCAAACTACTTGAAGGACTTCTTATCTGATCCCCAAAACAAAAGCCCTAATTACAGAGCTGTTTACTTGAGATAAATCAAGCTTTTTACTGTCAGGCAGCACAGGACACTGACTGACACTGCTGACCTGTGTGATGACTCACTCTCTGTTATCTCATTGAACAAACAGCCCCAGGAGATTTGTTTACAGGTCGGTTACTGAGGGAACTGAAATAGCCACAGAGGTAATAAATTCACTTGTATCTCTTTAGGGAAAACAGAGGAACAATGCAATATATTTGGAAAATGTCTTTATTTTGTGTTCCCTACAATTTGAAAGCTATTCTTTGTAGCGAGACAACCCCTTTAAGATATAAACTTGTTAAGCAGCCAGCACAAGAATCTCACGTATATGTGCTGGGCTGCATTGTCTGCCCTACGATGTGCAGAGTATAGTGGCTCTGCCTCCTGAACTCCAGTAGTGAGAACTCCAGAAGACTCATCTCCTGCAGAATCTGGGCGGCTGTATCCCACATGCTGCCCCGTCCTCCACCTCCAGACTGCAAGATTAACTCCTCTGTGAGTTTATTAAGCCCTGCCTTAACTGACATGCCTGAGTGATGACAGGGGCTGATATCCACCAATGTTAGTAATGACCTGTATGGATGCTATAGGCTGAATTTTAGCCCATGGTGTCCATACAGATCATTACTAGCCTTGGTGGATTTCAGCCCCAGTTGTTACACAAGTAATATAACCTTTGTAGGGGCTGTTATGACTTCTGTAGTGGTCAGTAAATAGTCCCTAGAGCAGTGATACAAGCTCCTACAAAGGTGTTATTACTAGGGTCATATAAGACCTATCAAGTAACTAACATGATGCAGACTGTGGGCTGAAAAATAGTTAACCCCATACCAACATTTGAGTATGTCATAGTACCGATAAGGGGCAATGTAGCGGGATTGCTTCAAAACCCTGCTAAATAGGTGGCGGCTGCCGGCTGCTAATTGCAGCTGACACCCGCTGTTAAAGACTTCCATTGCTGCCATGGTTCACATTTTACCACTTCATCCCCCAAAATATTTAAAAGCCTAAAATAAATATGTGTATATATGTGTGGAGGTGGTCACACTGGAGGTGTTAGTGAGGGAAATACTCCACGGTTTAGTAAGTGCTCAGACAAGGAGGAGTTTTGTTTATGTTTGCTGTTTTGCTGTGCATGTGTTGCCATACGTTTGTTTTCTGCACACACTATATATATTAAAATTCCAGATTAAACCCCCTTTTACCATGCTACCATTAACAATAGATAAATAATAAAGATCATTACCCATAATTGCTATTGCCACATCTGTAAAAGTCTGATCCAATAATGTATAGCATACGCTGAAAACCGCAGAAAAAGAAAAAATACAAAATTGCAAGTTTTTTGGTCATTTCACGCCCCCTAAAACTATTACAATCAAAAAAGTTGCATCAATCCCAATCTGGGACCAATAGAAGGACACCAAAAAATGCTCCTTTACTCCCCGCTCATTGGTGGAAGTGCAAAAAAGTTATTGGTCGCAGGAAATGGCGCCACGGCAGTAAATCATAATGAAAACCCTCGATATTTGGTATCACCAGGATCGTACCCGACCTGCAGAACACTTAGAAAACATCATTTATACCAAATAGTCAACTCCTTAAAAACAAAACCCCTGCAAACATGGCACAAATACGTTTTTTTCACATTTCACCACTCTTAGAATTGCTTTCGGTTTCCCAGGATATTTTATGGTATGGTCAATGACACCATTAGAAAGTACATCTTGTCCTGCAGAATAAAAGCCCTCATATGTCTAAGTAGCAGAGATCAGAATGTGTTTAACCCCTGAAGCCGAAGGACTGAAAGTACTTAATGAGCAGCTAAATTTTGTACTTTTTGCCTCCTTGCGTTTTAACAGTCATAACTTTTTTATCTTTTAAGTGATGCAGTTGTATGGGGGCCTGTTTTGTTCAAGAGAAGTTGTATTTTGGGACGGACATAGTTTAAAGGTAATTTCATCAAAAAGTACTTATTGTTTAACTCACATTTTTATGTTCAACACATTTTTTAAGAATTTTTGGTTATTTTTTTTGATTTTCATATCACTTTCAATATTTTTTAATAATTCTTAAGTCTTGCAGTTTTCACTTTAGCCACTAGTCCTAATAACAGTCTGACACTTCCTGTTCTGTATAGCAAGATTCTCAGTATTCTGCTCATTATCAGCACAAAGAGGGTCAAACTGAAAGGAGACACCAGTGTGAATAGATAACACAGGATCCACCAGTCACAGTAGATGTCACAGTTCACCCTTTCACCTCCCTGCACAGTGACTTCTTCCCAGGTCACAGGGCATGCCTAGAAAACTCTCCTATAGAAGTGAATGAGACTGAGTCAGTCTTAAGTCTCCTATGTGCATGAAGCTACTACTAAACATGGAGCGGGAGGGAAGCTGACAGATACCGACATCATTGTGTCTTGTAGCTCAATTACTATTAACCCCTTCCTGATGAAGCCTTTTTTTTGTCACGCTCGTTTTTCCCTTCTCGTCTTCCCAGAGCCATAACTTTTTTATTTTCCCACCTACATAGACATATGAGGGTTTTTATATTGCGGGACATGATGGACTTTCTAATGGTGTCATTCATCACACCATAGAATAACTGCAAAAAATTCTAAGTGGGGCAAAATGTGACAAAAAAACGCACTTGCACCATATTTGCGGGAGTTTTACTTTTATGTTGTTCAATCTTCGCAATAAATGATATGTTATCTGCTTTCTACAGGTTGATACGAATCCGGCAAAATCCAAACATTTTCTATTTTTGCAAAATTTTTCCGCAGTCCCATTTTCTACGACCAAAAACTTTTTTATACTAACACCTACGGAAGTGAGTGAGGGGCCATTTTTTTGTGGACTGAAGTGCACTTTTTATTGCAACCAGTTTGGAATGCATGCGACCTTTGTGATCAATATTATTCCAATTTTTAGGGGACATGAAATGACTAAAAAAAAAACGAAATTTTGGATTTTTTTTCCTCTTCGGTGCTCAGCGTAGGGGATAAATGATATATTTTAATAGTTCAGACTTTTTCGGACGCGGCGATACCAAATATGTGCAACTTTTTTATTAGTTAATTTTCTTCATTTGTACAATAGCAAAACATGGTGATTTGAACTTTTAATGTATATATAGTTACACTGTACAACATTTTTTTTTATAACTATGTAAAAATACAAAGATGGCGGTTTTACTACAGGAAGTAGTAAAACAGAGAACATGGCGGCGATGGAAGCCTTCACAAGGCTTCCAGCTGCCATGTTAAGCGATTGGGACACAGCGATCTCGCCGCTGATGTCACGATCGGAGTGAGGAATGGAGCGCGGCACCATTTCTTATTCATTTAGAAGCCACGGCTCCGTACAGCACAGCATCTAAAGGGTTAAACAGTGCGGGATGGTAGCGGCTCCATCCTGCGTTATAACTGCTGGTTGTTAGCTGCAATTAGCAGCTAATACCCAGTGGCTGTGTAGTGGGATCGTGGCACAATCCCTCTATAAAGCCCCTTAACGGCATCAGGACGTACCCATACGTCCAATGTCGGTAAGGAGTTAGGAACACAAATCATTTCCTGATAGAACGTGGTGTCTGATCTGCCAGCGTCAGGTTATAGAGCAGGAGGAGCTGAGCCGGCTGATATATAGCTCTGTGGGAAAACAGTCCGTAGAACTTGTAATTTGATGATTCAATGTTCTGATCATTCTTGATTTAGGAGTCCAGTGGGCGGTCCTACTCAGTGACTGACAGCTCTATCTGTATGCATGCTTATATAGAGAAGGATGTCAGTCATTGAGTGAGACCGCCCACTGAACTCCTAAGTCCAGAATGAGCAGAGATTTCAGTCTATAGGTCACATGTTATATTATTCTTATCCCACAAAACTACATATCAATCTGCTCAGCTGCCCTTGCTTTGTTATGTGCTGCCGCTAGATTGGATGCTGTTGTCAGGTTCCACATTTTCATACTTACATCAATTGCACCTTCTGCTTCGGGTACCGGCCACAATGCTGTAAAGCAATAAAAATATTGGCATTATGGAATGTACTGCACATTATATATCAAGCCTTATAGTAGATATTTCAAACAGTTATTTGTTGTTTCAACATATATTGACGGGATCACAGGATATAGAAGAGATAATGTTCCTTATTAGAGTCTGCATGAGATCCCTACATGAGTACCGAAGACAAGACACAATGCAAATCCTATACAATGAGATCTATCCATACGCTGGAGGATACTCACAGTTATACTTAGCTATGAAGGAGCAACGTAGCAATGAGACCCCGAATACATACCTCCTAACTTTTAGGGATTGCAAAGAGGGACACATCAGACCACGCCTCTAACCACACCCAAACACATGGCATCACACAGGACACGCCTCTAACCATGCCCAAACACACACATGCCGACTTTTTAGACAGCCAAAAAGGGACACATTTTTAGGATCTCATTGTATCCAATGATGAAATATTAAGTAAATTGTTATGTAATATACAGTGAGGAAGCGATCAGATACTTTTTAAAGCAAGAATGTCAGTTTATTGGCGCAAATCTATTTCCCAAATGAAAAAGAGGGACATTTATAGAGCAAAGAGGGACAGAGGGACCAGGGTTAAAAATAGGGACTGTCCCTCCAAAATAGGGACACTTAGGAGGTATGCGAACATAATGTAAGATCCCAATCATTCATCTAAATCTTCTTTCTGTGTTATCTCCTATAGGTGAGAACATTACCTGCTGCCAGTATACAGAAGAGCAAGGTGGAGGAGATCAGAGGCTTCATGGCTTCTTCTCTTGCTGCTTACAACCTGTCTGCTCAGCACAGCGCTGTGTTCCAGGATAGGATTGGGTACCTGCAGGGCCATATTTATAGCTAGGCACTCGTGGTCCGGTGACTAGGGTGGCAGCCTGCAAGGGACGCCACTAGCAGCTGGGAATAATGACTGCACGTGTATTTCTTTATTTTTTCACGCCTCTCTCCTGCCTCCAGTCCAAACTTCATGTCAAAAATTAGGTCTTTTCTGGAGGGGAAGGGGGAGATTACACAACACAAGGCTGCTTTATGATGAGTCACACTGGAAGCGTCGCGGCTCCTCAGTCCTGTTCTTCTGGAGCGACCGCAGCTGAGCTGTCCATGTCGGGCCAGGGAGCCGGGGGACGGGGAGCACTGACAGAATGGCAGGAGCTCAGCATAGGACGGTCAGAGCAGGAAGCTCCTCACAGTCCTGTCCGTGCCCCCTCCTGTGTGCGGCTATTTGTAGGATCCTAGGAACAGCTCCTCTGTGTCCTGACCCCCCTCCCAGCCTGACAGATGTAGTTATAACTGCAGCACAGTGTCCAGTATATGTGAGTGTGTGTATACTTGTTTACAAATGTGTGTGTTGGGTGTTTGGAAGGGAGGGAGAGAGAGAGACATGTGGGGTGTTAGGAAGCCTGTCAAATGTTATACTACCCATTGGCCCTGTGTATCTAAGCCTATCCATTGTTATACTACCCGTTTGCCCTGTGTATCTAAGCCTGTCAAATATTATACTACCCATTGCCCCTGTGTATCTAAGCCTATCCATTGTTATACTACCCGTTGGCCCTGTGTATCTAAGCCTATCCATTGTTATACTACCCGTTGGCCCAGTGTATCTAAGCCTGTCAAATACTTTACTACCCGTTGACCCTGTGTATCTAAGCCTATCCATTATTATACTACCCGTTGGCCCAGTGTATCTAAGCCTGTCAAATATTATACTACCTGTTGGCCCTGTGCATCTAACCCTCTCAAATATTATACTACCCGTTGGCCCTGTGTATCTAAGCCTATCCATTTTTATTCTACCCGTTGGCCCTGTGTATCTAAGCCTATCATGTGTTAGGGTAAATGTGCACGACGTCTTGCAGCTCATACTGTGCGCGCTGCTGTAAGTCGGGTGTATTAGAAGCATGTGCTGGCCAGTGTGTACTTCTGAAGCGCTGTGTACCGGCTGCCATAAACTTTCACAGGTCATTCTTTTCTACTGGTGGACAGTCCACATTGGAGAAAACGGAGGGTAATCATAGCGCTCAATGAGAGCTATGAATTACCAGATTTGCCGGCGGTACTATAATATTGTACTGTGAGGGTGTGTTCACACAGTGTTTGGTAAATAAAGTTTTTTTGTGTACGTTTTGCATACCAAAAATTGGACCCCAGAACTTATTTAACAATGTTCCAGTGTTATTACTATGATTTCAATGTAAAAATCGTAGCGGCGTTCAGAAGATACATATTTTACATAGGTTTTTGCATTGCATAAAATGGATGAATTCAGAGTTGATCTCAACTCTTGATCCGTTTTATGCATTGAAAAGCCAATAGAAATAATAGAGATATGTTTGTGCAGAAAACATATACAAAAACGTAGCACATTTGTACATAGCCCTCACTCTGTAGATGGAAAAACAAAAAATCTCACTATAAAGCAAATAAAAAAAAAAAATTAAGAGTAGTAAAACATAGCAAAAACACCAAACATTTGGTATAGCTGGAATTGTACCGACCTGCAGAGTAAAGATAACAGGTAATTTTTACAACACAGGGAACTCTGTAACAATAATCCTCCCATTTAAAGAAAAAAAAAAGGGGGCATGTTTGCATTTTTTAACATTCTGGCTCACAAATAATTTTTTCCCAGTGCTTTATGTAGTAAACATTAATGGTTCCCTTAAGAAAGACATCTTGTCCTGTAAAAAGCAGCCCCTGATACAGCTATGGAGATGGCAAAATAACAATGTACGTGGCCTTGAAAGATGGGAAGGAAAAAACAATTTATGTCTCAATAATAGCCAGCTTGATCAAATATCTTTATAATGCAAAATATTTATTTAAAGATATCCATATACTTCAGGACAGACAGTTAAAAAGTTCATGTAATGATAGAAAGAATGAGTAGTGGTATACTTAAGCTTTGAAGTCCGGTTTTCAACTTATTGTCGGACGGCAGTTCACTCATTCAGAGTAGCAGAGGAGATGTTGACATTAAACGAGCTGCACACTCGATCGGCAATGTTTCGAAGGACTCCGCCTTCTTTCTCAAGCATACGTAGTGAGACTATGCTTCTGTTTAAATACCACATCGTATTAAAAACACAAAACATTAAAAACATTAACAAAACACCGGAGCTAATACATCAAAGGAATGCTTTTAAACTATATGCCTCATTGAGACCTTTAGGGGCTAGGGATTGCATCCTATTAATCCAGTAGGCTTCACGTTGCAGGAGTCGGGTTTTAACCCTTTCTGTCTCCCTACAATCCACTCGCTCCAATACACACCATCGGAGATCACTTACTCCATGGTTAGCTGCGTTAAAGTGTCGGGCAAGAGAAGTTTCGCCAAATTTATTATCACTTTCTTTACTGATTTTCTGTTTATATGATCGGATAGCGGACCTATGTTCATTCATACGTATGCGGACTGCTCTTTTGGTTTGACCTATATACACAAAACCGCACGGGCATTTTACAAGATAAACTACTTGTGTAGTATTTGATGTAAAGAAATCTCTAAACTTAATTTCAGTACCGTGTAAAGGATGAATAATCGTGGATCCTTTAATAATAGAAGAACAGTTGACACATCCCAAACAGGGAAAAGTACCTTTTCTTTGTCTTAATAGTTTTTTTTATCATTATGTTTTCCAATATCTGAGTATACCAACTGTTCACCTATTGTACGACCTCTTTTGAAAACAAATGACGGAAGCTCTTTAAACAACGTTCCATATACAGGGTCACCATTCAACACTTTCCAATACTTAGAGATAGTTTTTCTTATCATATGAGAATGTTGATCATAGGTGGAAATAAACATAATTCTATCCTGTTTTAATTTTGGTTTAGATTTAAATAAATCCTCTCTTTTCATTGAGCATACTATCTCCACTATCTCTTCTAACTCTTTTTCTCCATAACCTCGTTGTCTAAATTTCTCTAAAATTGTATTTTTACTATTCAGCCACATCTGTTCATTAGAGCAGATTCATCTGGCCCGTATTAGTTCACCTTTTAATATACCCTTGAACGTCGTTGGATTATGGAAACTTTGTCAATGCAACAAATTGTTGTGATCAATTGTTTTGGAATATAGACAAGTTTCCAATTTGGATCCAAATTTTGAAACCTGTACATCTAGATATTGGATATAATTTTTTTCCACTTGAGCTGTAAATCTGATGAGCTGATGTGAGCCATTAATATATTCCAAAAATCCCTCAAACTGAGCCTCTGTTCCATGCCAGATAAGAAACACGTCATCCACATAGCGTCTCCAATGGACGATATGCGGTTGATAAACTGATACAAAAATATACGTTTTCTCCAACATGGACACGAACAGGTTAGCATATCCCGGAGCCACTGGGGACCCCATCGAGGTCCCCTGCAGCTGCAGAAAAAACTCCTGTCCAAATCTGAATTTTTTTTTTAGTGAGAACCAAATCCAGTAATGTCATCAAAAAGTTAATGAATTCATTTGTAAGGGAAGGGTCTTGGCTAAGAGCTTCTCTGACCACCTCTCTACCTTCTTCATAAGGGATATTAGTGTATAGGGATTGTATGTCCAATGTGCACAACAGGTCATCCATGTGGATTTCAATATTGGAAATTTCTTGCAAAAATTGCTTAGTGTCAATTAGACAATGCGTTTCTTTTCTCACTATTGGCTGAAGAAATTGATCTACAAAACTTGCCAATGGTTCCCATTCTGAATCCACACCTGACACAATTGGCCTACCTGGGGGTCTAGAAAGGGATTTGTGTACCTTGGGAACGGTATAAAAAATAGGCACACGGGGATGATCTCTAGTGAGTAACTTCTTAACATTTTCAGAAATAATTCCATTACATACTGCTTCCTCTAAAATGTCATCTATTTGTTTTTTGATTTGCACCAAAGGATCACTTGTTAACTTCTTGTATACTATCGTATTCTGAAGTTGTCCTGATATTTCTTGTACATAATAATCCTTGTCTAAAATGATGGTGCCCCCCCTTATCAGCTTTTTTAATGACTAAGGTTGGCTCCATTTTAAGTTGTTGTAATGCCACATATTCATCCTTATTTAAATTGTGTTGAATTTTTTTACTCTGTTCCCAATTTTGTCTGACCTCATTTAGAACTGACTGTTGCAATACTTCCAGAGAAGGAAAAGAAACTTCAGGATCAAAGGTGCTTTTTTGCACAGCTTTTTAGAAGTAATATTATAATCCTTACGGTTATACTTCTGGTGAAAAAAGGTTTTAATATGTATATTTCTACACAATTTAAATAAGTCGACTTCAAAGTCAAATAAGTCTCTCTTATGTACAGGAACAAAATTCAATCCTTTATTCAATAGAGTCTTCTGCGATTCATTTAATTCTCTAGAAGACACATTCAGACAGAGATCTACTACAGCCGTTTTTCTTCCCCTTGCTTTTGATGTTTGATTTTGTTTCTTGTTCCCGTCTGGATCGTATCCACCAGCTGCGCCACGTTCTTCGTTTGAGCTCTGTTCCTCCAAAAAATCTTTGTTTTTATTTTTAGCCTTTGATCTCAATTGCATATGTTCTCGTGAGTTGGAATTATCGGAACTATTTGAGGAGGTATCCGTAAGCTGTTTATTCTTGAAAATCCTTTGAGTGCGTCTAATTTTATTTCGTTCCTCCGACCATGTATATACTCTATTGTTTAAGTAATCTTTGGTGTCCCTCTCAAATTTCTTTAACTTATTTTGTATCATTTGAATTCTTGTTTTATTTAAATTTTCTTTACACTCTTGTATATTCTTATTATACTGTTCCAACGGTACTGTTTTTTTATAATCTTCATCCATGATCTTGATTTCATCTTCTAATTTTTCAAAACTGCTCTGTATATGTTGAACTGTCAGAAACATTAAGTTCATCGAATATTGGTTACCTATCGCAAACCACTTTTCCTTATATTTCTGATCATCTGGTAACAGTATCAGTTGCAATGGACTACGTAGTCCTCTAGGAATGCGATATACCTTGATATACTCTGTGATAGTTGATGCATGCAGTCGTAAATTTAATTCCTTTCTTTTTAAGCCTTCCAATTTCTTTGGATAATCAGCTGTTTCATTAGTGGGTGTCTCCCATTTTAGCCCAGCATTTTCAGCTTGTTTCAGTATATTAGCTTTTTCAGCTTCGGTGAATTGAAAAAATTCAGCTCGTACATTTGTCAATTCTGCAATCTCCTCAAAGGACATGTTTGTCCTAACTTTTATACATGAAACAAGAGGAAAACAGTCTATTTCAATATAAATTATTCTGTACTAGTATACCAGTTAACTCCAAGCTGCTATATAGAGCTGCCTTCTCACTCCATGCATTTTTCTCAAAATACCAGTTGATCAAATATCTTTATAATGAAAAAATATTTATTTAAATATATCCATTACTTCAGGAAGACATTAAAAAGTTCATGTAAGATAAAAAAATGATAGTGGTTACTTAAGCTTGAAGCCGGGTTTTTAAAACTTATTGTGGACGGGCATTTCATCTTCAATAGCAAAGGAATTTACTTTAACGACTGCACACCGATGGGCAATGTTTCGAAGGACTCCCCCTTCTTTCTAAGCATACGTATAACTATGCTTCTGTTTTAAAACCACATCGATTAAAAAAAAAAACTTAAAAACATTAAAAAAACCGGGCTAATACATCAAAGGAAGCTTTTAAATTATGCCTATTTAGACCTTAGGGGCTAGGGGTGCATTGGACAGAAAAGGCCCTGTGAGGCAGAAAGGTTTTTGCTTTCTTCTCACAGAAGATGTCACGAACTCCTGGTTTTGGCGTGGAAGACCTGGAATTTGGGAAAGGGAAGTGTTAGGGCGAAGTGGGATGCCTGGTCGAGTGCCGAAGAAGCAAAATGGAGTCTTTCCCCTATGGGTGACCTCGCCCGTTTTCCAGTTGGCACGAGGTGTGACGCTTGCCAAAGGGAAAGCCCCAGAAAAATGCAGAAGGGGGAACGGGCAAACAAGGAATACCTTTTCTCCTATGTAATCCCCCCATTGAAGATCAGGGCCAATACAAAACCCAAAGGGGTTTCCTCAGGTTTCCCAGTGATGGACAAAACCATCCACTAAATTTCCAGCTGATCTAGAATCCAATAAACCGTGGAACCGGAAACGTGGCACCAGACAAGGGAAAGAAGGAGGAACGGCTGGTCTGAAAGGGGGGGAGAGGTAAAAACACCCTAGGGAGCTCTTCCCAAAAGGAAGGCAAAGTTTCCTGGAAAGCAGACAGCCCTTAATGAAGTGCTCAGAGCTGCCGCAGTAGAAGCAAAGGCGCTGCTGGCAACAATGAGTGCATTCTACCACGGTTAGGTTGGCTCTGTCCACTTACATGGTTTTGTCATAAGATGCTATTAGTGGAGGAAGTGGAGGCCTTTGGAACACCGAACGAGTGGGAAGCAACGGGCCGACATTTGGGGGCTAAATGGAGCTTCTGCTGTCTTCCCAGAGAACCGTATTGCGATTCAATGGCTTTTTAATAAGCTCATCCGGGGGAAGAAGCAGGTTCGACTGGCCATCCATCTGAAATTTTTTCCCAGTGGGGGCCTTGCCAAAGGGAGCTACAAGGGCTTGACAAAGAGATCAACCCAAAATTCATTCAAGCTATGTATAACCTCCCTGCTGCCCCCCCCTGGATTTGGCTCGGGAAAACCATCTTTTTTTTCAAAAAAATACTGCAGAGTATACTGCATAGTAATTTAACACATTTTGTTCAGTACTGCAGACAGCGAATATTAAAGGAGTTATCCAAACTTTTTCAAAGAATAAAAAAAGTGTACTCGCAAAGGCTACCATCCGAAATTTCAGGGCCCCATACAATCAAAGAGTCTGCCCCTCATCCGTCTTATAACCTTACATACAAAAAAAGTTATTTGTGGGATAAGCAAAAAAATATTGCGCATTAATTTATGGATTTTGGGCACATTCCATTAGGGGGCACCATTTTTTTTGGGTTTTTTTGGAACCAAAAAACTGTTACGAAACCCCTTATATAAACAAAATGTCGTACCACCAAATCTAGGACCCTTTGACACTTTTGAAAAACCTTAAAATGGGGGCATCAAATTACTGAAATATTATATCAAAGACAAAAAATACCCGCCACATTTTCACATTCTTGGCATATATGATAACACCAAATTATCTGACCAAACCATATACCAAGATTAAATCCCAAGTCAAAATACAGAGGCCAAAAAACCCCACATAAACCACCAAAATGTAACTAAAACCACCCAAAAGTTAAACCCAAACAATATCCAAGGGCCAAATATTACCATAACAAAAAAATACAAAAAAGAAAAACGCCACTATCTCCAATATCACCCCTAAAAGTCACTGATAAACCACCATACGTTTACGAATATAAACCAGTAAATATTACACTATTGCGGGCCCTACAGTGACCTATTTGTGGTAAAACCCGTTTTAACAGGCCTGCAACTGTAATTCCACCATACATGACCAAAAATGAGAAGCAGTTTACAAAACTTTGCAGATGTATATTATTAACCCTAATACCATATAGTGGTCGTTATAGTTTATACAGTTTCTAAGATGTATATTACCTCCCTACAGTTAAACCCCATAGTGGTAGACACCATGACATGCCTCGCGATTGTAATAACTCCATACGTAAACAAAAAGTGGTAAAACCAGGTACACAGGCTCTCAAAGGGGATATTTCTTCCTACAGAAACCATAGAGTGGGAGTTTCCGTGTACACAGGCTCTGCAGACTGTATATTACCCGCATAATTGACATATGTGGTAGTTTCCGTAAACAGCTTTTTCAGACGATAAAACCACCATAAGGGAAAAAGACGGTGTAATCCCGGTAAAAACAGACTCTGCACACCACAATTAAAACCCATAAGTGAACAAAAAGTAATAGACCCAGTATACCAGGCTCGCAAAATGTAAAACCACCAAACCTGACCAATTGGATGGGACCAGTTTACCAGGGTTTTTGCAGATTGTATAACCTCCCTACAGTGACCATTAGTTAAAAAAGCAGTTTTCATAGACCACAGACCATATAATAAAACCTCAGGACCCTATTGGTTTTCCAGTGTACACAGGGCCCGCGACTGTAATTACCTCATAAGGACCAAAAGTGGTAGACACATGTACACAGGCTCTACAATGTAATTACCCCTATACAGTGACCAATACGGGATATCAGTGACACAGGGTTTTGCAGACTGTATATTACCTCTGAGGAACGCTGAGGAAAATCAGTGTTCTGTGCACAACGGCGCAGATTTTTGATTAGAAACAATGTAAAGTGGATTATTGTCAGATTTGGACGCTGATTCTGAGGTATGTTCAGCTCTGAATCTGCTCCCGATTCAGCGTCCAAATCAGCCGTGGGAGCACACCTTTACAGAACTGTCGAAATTTTTTCATACCTTATTTCCCGGAAAATAAGACAGTGTCTTATATTAATTTTTGCTCCTAAAGAGGCGCTAAGTCTTATTTTCAGGCAATGTCTTATATTTCCATGAACAAGAATTCACATTTGTTCCATACTGTAGTCATGTCATCACAAACATCAGCATGATGGGACATCCATTAGTGGCAGCTGGCAATTTCCATCAGATTGCCCAGCATATTTTTCTGTTGGCAGCCTGTTTGGCCCCTATGACGACTGCTATTATGGTAGAGGAGAACTTTGTCAAAGTTTAATATCTACATGCACTGCTTGGACTACTCTGAAGTCCCTGAATTTCACGGTGAATTTCTTATTTCTCCATTTGTTTCAGAAGCATTGGCCCCAATCTCACATGTCTAGCAATAGCACTTTGTCACACAAGGTAAGATCTATCTAAATGATCTGCTAACACTAATGTATGGCATGAGGGGAACTGTAGCATTGCTTGCCACTAGGTCTTATTTTCAGGGAAGGACTTGTATTTCTAAGCTTGAAAAGAATTGCACTGGGTCTTATTTTCGAGGGATGTCCTATTTTCGGGGAAACAGAATATTATGCTTTGCCTATAATATTTGCAATTTCTTCCTTGTGACTGTCAGAGGTTCTCTGAAGAAACCACCTGGCGCCTTGAGACAAACAGTGAAATTACAACAATCACTTTGCAGTCTGAACCTTCAAATTTTCCCCGGGGGGTTTGATAATGATTAAATTTGATATATGGAAAAAGACAACAGGATAGTATGAAAACTACAAAGTGTGATCAAAATACTGTCAAATCCTGCATAGTGTTGATCGAACTGTTCGAGAAAAATTAAGTTCAAGTCAAACATCTAATTTTTCTCAAACTAGAACCGAGTTTCGTTCGTTTAAAAGTTCGTGTTCTAGAGGCGTTCGACACGCCATTTTAATAGTGTTCAGTGCCTTTCTGCACTTCTGGCGGCCATCCAATCAGTGCAGAGCACAGAGAAGTGTCAAAAACGTCATCACTGAGGTGTAGGGCTCTCACTGTCTGCTAAAATCACATGACCATGTTATATATATTTCACTGTATTGAGTTCTCAACACCATTTTCAATAATGCACCGTTTCCAAATTTCTTATACAAACCAATATACTTGAAATAGTAGTTGGTTGGTGAAAATTATTCTGAGTGCAGAAAAGTAAATTTTTGCAGTTTTGGGGGCTCAGTAATTGTATAACACACCGTCTCCAAATCTCTTATACAACGCAATAAATTTAAATAGTGGTTTGGGGGGAAAATTATTTGGGGTGCAGAAAAAATTCTTTTTGCATTTTTGGGGGCTTCAGAAAATTTATACGCACCCTTATACCCTTGAACATGATGAGAATAGAGGTGGTAAGCAGAAAAGGGGGATAGGGAAATGGGGGATAGAGTAAAACAAGGCACCCTTTCCCCGTGTCCTGACAACAAACAAGCAGCACATCGTCAGTTTCCAGGACCTCGCCTTCTCGCTTGCTCGGTTCCCCGTGCGTCTTATTACGGAAAAAAGCATTGCCAATTGTTCTTTCAGTGGTTATCAACCTATCCAGCGGTTTTACCTCCACTTCCTCTCAGTCACGGCCCCAAATTCACATCTCACATCAGTCAACCTGAAACAAACAGGGGGCGAATGCACAACCCAATAAACAGCCCCTCCAAATCTTTCTATTCTAAAAAGCTCTTTGACACAATGCGGAAGGTAGAAGCATTTTAAAAGACAAGAGGCCAAAGGGATGATTTTGTCTGCTTACTCCCCCAATTTGCTGATCCCCCAGAGGAAAGAAGGAAAAGTGGTCCGTCGGCAGAAATACAGAGCTCAAAATAAACCCGCAGTGCCCGTGGCTTCTGCCCCAGCTTGAAAATTAAAAAGTAGGAAGAGGAATCACCTGTGATATTAGACATTGCGGATCCCAACTGGTTTTGACAGCAGCTGGCAAGCACATCATCAGTGGGGGGAGATGATGGGGTATTTTCTGTGGGTCTGGCCCCAAAAAAGGGAGAGGGCATCGCACAAGTCTGCTGATATTACTCCGCCCGCCTTTGGGCATTTTTGGCAGTGGGAACACCCTTTCTAGGTTTTTTATAGCGAAGAGGGCCAGGAAAAAAATTTTAAGCCTGGGGGCCTTTTTGGGGATCAAAATATAGAACCCCCCCAATGATGTCATATGGGCCAAAATTTGCCATCAATTTCGTTAGTAGAGGAAAAAATGAAAAAAAGTTTAAGCACCATGAGCCTGACCCGGCAAATGCATGGAAAAGAAAGAGAAAAAAGGGCCACAGGCTTTTCCCAAACCAAAATGACATTTTTTACCCCCTCCTCCTCCTCCAAGGGCCCCAAAATTTTTCCCAAGGCTGCCCCATGTGCCGGAGCAACCAAAAAAACAAGCACCATCCCCCTTTTCCCAAAATGGGTGTCGGCCAATTCCCAACCCCAAACCCGCATCAAAAGCCTAATCTTCCCCTTTCAACCCGTGTAAACCCGCCCAAGGCCCCTACAAAAAGCCAGGCCGGGGACCAGCCTTTTTGTGTAACCCGGTGTGGGGGGCAAAAAGAAAAGCTTTTTCATCCCCAAACCCTCCCAAAGCCAAAAGCCTTTAAAGTCGGCCAAATTTCCAAAACTGTTTGGCCCCTGGGAAAAGTTTTCCTTTTCCCCCTGGTGGGAAAACAGGTTTTCCCCAAAGTCAGGCCCTGGGCCCTGCCCCCCAATATCAGTGCCGGGTCCTTGCCAAAAAAAATGTCCCTGAGTGGCCCCGGGGGGACATTGCAAAAAAAAAGAAACTCCAGCGTTGGGGTTTTCTGCAAAATTTTGTTCCCACCAAAGTCCAAACTCAAAAACACAAACATGGGGGCTAGGTAAACACAAATAGAGGGCGTTACATCTCACTGACTGGGTCACGGGTGGTTTGATGGTTTCAGTGCCTCTTTTTGATGGGGTTGGGTGACTGACTTTTTTTTCAAACTTTTCTTTTTGGGAACCCGGTCCAAAATCTCCAGCCCCGAGAGGTAGCATCACGTGCCCAAAGAAACCAGGCCCCTTTTTTCTCAAATTTTAAGATCCCCTTTGGCCCGCATCTCCCCACCAAAGAAAATGCTTGGATGCTACTTTATCTTTCAACATGAAACCAAGGCAAAAGGAAAAATTGGGGGGGGGAATACTTGGGGGGCCACCCTTTCCATTTATCCACGTTACAAGGGCAAAAAAGGGGAGGGAATTTTCCCCCACCCCCACAAATTGGGGCTGCAGAATCCATGGGGGGTTTTGGAAAACTAGTTGCCATTGCCAATTTGGAGCAAATTTTTGCATCTTTACATTTTTTAATGTTCATTGGTGGGGGGAAAAATGGGTTTAGCCAACAAAAGGGGAGGGGTTAAGGATTTTGGGTTGGGGATATGCCGCAAGCAGGGGATTTGTAGGGGATTTTAACCCCTTTTCTGGGTGACCAAACCTTTTGGCAAAAACAAATTTTTTAACCCCGCCTCCCAACAACGCCTCAAAGAAAAGGCAGCATTCAGTTCACCCCGGAGGAACCCCCCTTAAAAACCATTGGTTCCCATACAAGACCCTTGTGGCTAAAAAAGATGGAATGTTTTTGGACCTTTTTAAAATATACCCCCTTCAAAATTTTTTTGGTTTTTCCAATACTGGAATTTTAATGGCCCTAACTTGCCTTGACAAAACCCCATAGAAAACCCCTTTTCCTAAACCCCCACAACTTTTTCTAAAACGCACCATTTAGCACAGCGGGGGGGGCGTGGGGGTAAAACTGACCAAAAAGTATCCCCTCTTTTTCCCCCCTAAAGGGGATCCCCTTTTTGGAAATTTTGTTAAAAAAACAAGCATAGATCCCTTTTGACCTTTTTTGTTGCCCCCCGGTTTCCAAAAGTCAAATGAAATATAAACTGTAGCACGTCTTTTTGATAATAGGAAATGGGAACCCTTTAAAACTACACCAAAATCTTTATGTCCCGTATTCCTGGGGCTACTTCTACCCAAAATTTTACTTACTGCTGCCCTTCTTGTTGAACCAGAAACCTTGAAGTTCCCATTGGGGCCATTGGTGCTCCCCCCCTGCCCCCAATGGTCTGCGGTAAAACATCCACTGACGCTACTAATGCTATGCCCCAAACGTGCAAAAAAATTTTCCTTCATTTTTTTAACAATTGGCCAAGAAATTAAAAAATTTTTTCCTCTTTTTTTTTCCCCTCTTATAGAAGAAAATTGGGTGAAACTCCAAAAATAGGGTTTTTCAAAATTTTTATTTAAAATTTTAATTCAATTTTTTTTATTGACAAAACCCTGTTATTTAAACCCACCCCAAAATAATTTTTAAATTTTTGTTTTTGTATAAAATGTAGATTTTATTCACAAGACGTTTCCCGGGCTGAAAATAAAAAACCTTTTTTTCTGCATCTGCAATGTGGCAAAAAACCCAAACCCGGAAAAAAAACGTTATCGGTTTTGCAAATTGGGCCCGTTTTGTGCTGTCCCTATTCTAACGGTTTTGTTTCCCCACCCGGAATTTGCCAATGCACTGTGAAATTAATTTTGTAGGAAAAGAGAATTCCTTCCCAATTGCCGGGAGGATTCCCAAAGATTAAATTTCCCCGAGGCAGATTTTTTTTGCCCCCCCTTTTTACTAAAGTTTAGGGTTTTAAAAGGTTTTAAAAAGGGGCAGAATTTCCCCCCCCCAGCGGGCCAAAAGGAAAAATCAATATAGTCCCCGAAAAACTATGTGGGTAATTCCCCAAATTTAGGGCGTGGATTGCATTTTCTGAGGGGGGGTTCAGCTCTTCCCCCTTTTCCCGAATCCGTTTCCCAAATTTTAGCTTTTGGACCGTAAAAACCCTTTCAAAAAAGGGCTTTTTTCATACTTTAAAAAAGCTTATCAATAATTTGCATTTTTCCCCCCTTTAACCGTCCAAAAGGGTTTCTATGTTGAATCACATGGGTTGTGGTTTTACAAAAAGAAAAACCCAAAAATTAAAAAAATTTTTGCAGTTTAAGAGGGCCCTTTTTTGTTTTTCCCTTGGGTGTTTAAAGATAATTAAATTAATTACAAAAGCCAAAAAGGAATAGATTGGTATGAAAACTATAAGGTGCGATCCAAAATACTTTTCCCCCAAACCTGCAGCTGGGGGTAATATATTTCAAAGAAGCCAAAATGTTCAATTGCCCGGACAGTAAAACCCAAAACCCTTTAAAGGGTTTTGTCCACTAAGTCAAAAAACTAAATTAAGGTGCGCCCGCCCAAAATTTTTTTTTAAACCCAAATTTTGTAAATCCCCTCCCAAACCTCCCCCAAGGGCGCATCCCTTTCCGGGAGAGTGGGGAAAGGGGAACAAGGAGGTCCCCAATCTTGTAAATTTAAGTAAGGCTTTTGGCACAACCCGGGGAAACAAAGCGTTGGGGGTCATTTTTTGCCGCTCTTCAAAAATTTTAAAAGGGGGGCCCAGGCCCTTTCCCCGGTTTTTGGGTTTTAAATTTTCCGGGTGCTGAACCCTAGAACCCTCTTTGTGGAAAAAAACCCCCCAACACTTTTCTTCCAAAAAAATATTGGGGTATGGTTATTGTCCTTTTAGGGGTGTGTTTTGGGGAGAAAAATTTTGGTTTTTTCTGAAAATTTTACCGTACCTGCCCACTTTTTGTTTTAATCTAAACCATTTGCCTGGTGCCCCCCTAATTTTTCGGCCTTCCCCCGACTTTCTTTTCCCCTGTCTAAAATTTTTTGTTTCCACAAATGCTTTCCCTTTGCTGGGAACCGCAGGGGCCCTACTTAGACTCTGCTTCCCGGGGGGTGAACCCTTTTGCCATCAACTTGTGTGGGAAAGTGGGAAACCACCTACATCCGTGACAAAAAGGGCATTGGAAATGCTTTTCAGAAGATAATCCTGTAGGATTTTAAAACCCCACGATCATTAGATTGTAGAAAAAAGAAAGTGGGGCTCGTGGGCCAAAGCAGTCGGGACATTTGGAAAAAAACCTGTCCTAGAAACCTTTTTCTTCCTAAAAAAAAAACCTTTTTTTTTTGCCAGGGACGTAAAGACCTTTTTCCCCCCCAAAAAAGTCCCTTTTAAAATTTCGCACAAAAAATGGGAAATCATCAAATTTGGGAACGGTAGATAACGATTGTTTCAAAGTAGGTTTTGTCTGAAGGACACCTAATCCTTAAATCTGATTTTTAAATCCGCAAATTGAGCTTCAAATTTATCCCCAAAGAACGGGTCCCCCTTTTATCTTGAGGAATTGGGGCCAATCGGGGCAAACTCTAACAGGTTTAAATTTTTGAAAAGATGTAGCATGAAGAAGAGAGTAGACTCTTTAAAAAAATCTTAAATTTAGGTATCCATGGGTTATTTAACCTTTTTAAAAGGGGACAAATTTAAGAAACTCAAACTTTTCCAAGTGTTCCCGGGTGCAGGATCGATTGAAAATAAAATTTAAAAATTTTTGTTCCCTTTCTGTTTATAACCATTGATTATATCTTGAAAAAGTTTTTTTTCTGTGTGTATAACTATTCTCTTATTTCCCTTGACCATTTTTAAACGATTTTTATACGCTTGGGAAAAGCATGCTTTTGATGAAAAATTTCCTCCAGGATTTTACATTCTGGAAAGGGGTGCTGAAATAACGCATTTTACTCAAATGGCCCCACAAAAATTAAACTTAAAACAGCAAAGCAGGTCAAAATGGCGCAGAGTAATTTCGAACAACACCCAAGTCAAAATGCATTTTAACTGAAGTAAACAAGGGTTCCCTTTAAGGGAAAAGTGTTTTGATTTGGGCTGTGGGAAAAAAATTATGCAACGCATGCAGAAATTTAAATTTTCCTTTTTAAGAATGCTTTCCCCCAAAAACTAAATTAACCCTGATTTTAAAAAAAACAAAAACTTATACAATGGGATATGTATCACATGCTATAAAAAAACTTTACTTTTTTATATTTTTAAAAAGAAACTATTTTCCCCGAAAAAAACCTGTGTGGAGGTAAATTTCCTTTGGAGGGTCCAGGGGATTCCAGCCAAAAAAAAATATTTCAATTTGAAAAGAGTAGCAAAATTTCTAGCAGTAAAAGATAAAAAGGGAAAATTTTTTTACTTTTACACAAGTAAACATATTTGAAAGTCAATTTAATATTTAAAGAATTCCTATTTAGATCTTTCATAAGATCCTCCGAACCTTGCCAAAGAAAGAACACATCGTCAATATTTGTCATTCAACATTGTACTGGGTCAGCGGCGCAAGCCCCATTGCCATGGAATAGCAACCTCTCCCAAAAACCGATGAAGAGATTTGCATTTGACAGGGCACATGCTGCACCCATCGCAGTGCCACATTTTTGAACATACAAAACATCCTTAAACACAAAAAGATGATGGGCCACATGTATGAAAACTGTCTTGGTCTAAGACTTTCTTTGTTGCCCATAGCAACCAATCAGAGTTCCGCTTTCATTTCATATAGTGCTCTGAAAAAATGAATGGGGCTCTCTGGTCTTAGAGCAAGACAGTTTTCATACATGTCCCCCTATGTGTTAAAATATAGTCCAACAGTTTAAAATCAAATCACATATCTTGCTGTCCAGATTTCTCATCCTCAGGAAGAAACAGACCACCCAAACCCCATCCTCATGTCTTATGCTCGTATAGAGGGATTCAATATCCGTCATAACAAGAAACATGTCAGGATCCATTATGATTCCTTGTACACGACCCAACACATTAGTTGTGTCACGCACATATGATGGCAGTGTCTTAACAATTGATTTTAGATAAGTCAACAAACTTGCAAATAGGATCACACAATCCTCCAATGCCCAAAACAATAGGGCGTCCTGGTGGGTCGTGTAAATCATTATGCACTTTTAGTAAAAGATACAAAATGGGGATCTTAGATTAGTTTACAATTAGTCCATCAAATACCTTTTTCGGGATGATCCCATTTTGATATGCTCTAAAATATTACATAACTCAATCGAAAAAGAGTGTTATGGGTTATGTGAGAGTTTTTGATATGTATCTTTATCTCTTAACTGTCGAAATCCCTCTCTTTCATATTTATTAATTGACCAGAACATAATGTTTCCTCCCTTGTCCGTTGCCTTATAAACCACATCACTATATCACTGTAATTCTTTTAAAGGTTCTGCAACCAATCTCGTGAAAACCTCCACTTGTGGGCATAAGGACAATGGAGGAAGCCTTGTAGAACTGGGCAAAATATGTTTGGGAAATTGGTCCAGCACTTGGGGTTCCTTTTCCAATAACAGCTCCTCTAAAATACCAAGTGCCTCTTGGTATCAAACATTACACCAAAAGATCTCCCATGGTGACGTCTTTTTAAAAAATGGGAGAAAAGTTGCAAATCCTTGAGGGCTGTGAAGAAATCAAAAGAATTAGTGGCAGAAAATCTAAGTTCCATACTAGCTACTTCTTTTTGGATTCAGACATTACATGCGAGGATAAATTGTTTACCTCTAACTTACTCCTAGTTTTCCTTGCTTGTCTTTGAGGAAGTGTCATTTTTCATTTATCAGCTTGGTCTACATTCTGTTTATATCCATCATCAGATTTTGAAGTATCATCTGGCTTGTTATTTCTCATACGCAGATGTTCATCCATAGAGGCAGAAGAGGATACAGAACCTGATCTAGAACGAGATTGTGATCTATCTCCAGTACATCACCATCTGTAAACACGATTGGAATATGAATCATTCAAGTCCCTTTGGAATTTCTTAGATTTAATATTACATATTTCCTTTTTCCAACGTTGGACATCTTTGTCCAGTTCCAAATTTAGTGCATCTAAATTTTCATTAGATAGTTTTGTTTTAACCTTATTCTTTAAATCGATAATTTGAGTTTCAACTAGTTCCAAGGATTCTTGATTTGATTTCACAAATAACTCCATAGACGAACCGTTATGGTAGCTAGTTGGAGGTATGTCCCACTCCCCTCTACACTGTTTGCACGTCCCAGTAACGCACAAATAGTGCACGCATACTTGCCCCAGTGGTCCTGGGAAGAGCCAGGTTACTGTCAGAAGGCGGATCATCTAAGGTGATGAGAAAACAAAGCCAGCTCACCCAATGCAGCAGAATCGCACGGACCAAGGACCACTTAAAGTAATAAATACAAAATATCCAGCGTTTTCAAAATATAAAATCCTTGTTTATTAGAAACCAAAATTAGAACCATGTACAAGATAAAATCTTACACATTTCAGGCCAAAATCAATAGGTCCTCGTCATAGCTGCATACAGAGGAATTCCTCTGTATGAAAATAAAACTATAATCTTTTAGTACAATAAGTACAGTCCTGCACAGCCTTTCTGGGTCAGATTTAGCCAAGTGGAAGAAATCTTTTACCCATTGTGCAAGAATCTCATTCCACAGCTCCCCTCTACTTCTAAGAGGAGAAGGACCATCAACCGACACCCTGCAGCGGACATTGGTTTACAACAGTTCCAGAAAAATTGTTGTATTGAGCCTCAAAGTGTTGTGCCTGGATTTTGCACAACACAAGGACATGAGTAGTATATACCTAAAAATACCTATACACTACTATAATTTTATCTACAGTATTATACTAGGGAGCACTGTCTCCATTTTTCTCTTTCTTTTTGACTGGATGTAACTACACTGTAATCATTTATGTGTCTGCAGAGCGCCTGCGTACAACTGGTATTTACCCCCATATGGTCACTGTATGGTGATTAAATATGCAGAGTGCCTGTGTACAACTGATATTTACCACTTTATATCTCAAGATGATTGGTAGTAGCGGTAGTAGGGTAATGGTTTGTATTCAGGAACAGTATGGCGACATTATTTATTCACTATGTGGTAGTGATGTGGTCATGGTGGGGAGGCATTATTCAGTCACTAAGTGGTGATGATACATGTTCACATTGTGGAGGTATTATTCAGTCACAATGTGGTGGTAAAATGTGGCCATGGTGTGGCTGTATTATTCAGTTACTGTGTAGGTGGTGATATGTGGTCATGGTGTTGTGGTATTCTTCAGTCACTATGTGGTGGTGATATGTGGTCATGGTGTGGTGGTATTATTCAATAACTAGGTGGTGGTGATATGTGGTTATGTTCTGATGGTATTATTCATTCAATATGTGGTGGTGATATCAAGTCATGATTTTTTGGTATGATTTGATCATTTTATGGTGGACGCACATACAATTGAGATACTAAGCATGGTAGAAAGAACAGGCCAGAAGCCTGTCTGGCGCATGTTAGAATGGTCTACTCTAACTTTAAACAATTTTAAGTTGGCTTAATTTATGCTACTAACTGCGTCAAAATTTGACCCACGACGTTGCAAACTAAACATGCCATTTCCACACAGTCATACTTATTTCACCAAGACCACACCCTATTTGTCGGATAAGGCACTTTCGTGTCAAGAAACTTTCAGAAACACATAATAAATTTATTTTTTGCCAAAAATTTTGGCAAAGAATTCTGGTGCAACTGCGCCAAATAACTGTGCACCAATGTCTTTTTTTAATCTCAAAACAGTCTTGCTCACCCATCCTTTTTTATAAAATAAAACCTAGATATCCCCTTTTATCCCTTACAAACATTGTAATGAATAAATCAATGGAACTGGGATAGAACAGAATGGACAGAGCAGCGCATGCGCAGCAACCTCTTCATTCTGCCCGGAGGAGTTCAGAGGCCTGTTCTCAATATAGGTGCATTCCTGTCTCAGACTGCTTATGTCTTCAGCTAAACCCTCACAGAGTCAAAAGGACACATAAAAGACTATTATAAAAGACATGGCCTCATTTATCAAAGCCTTACAAAGGCTTCCGGGCCGTGTCTGTGATGTCATGGTGACTGACAGCTGCCATGGTGGTGGCAGTTACAATGGTAGGGCATGTTCCCACGACGTTATTGTAGGGCGTATTTCGGCATGTAATTACACTGCAGCACACCTGAAATGGGTCCCACAATTAGGGAAACAATAGAGAGCTATGAAAATTACACCCATTTTACACGACACGTATTGGACGCTGGGAGAAAGAAGGGACATGTCACTTCTTCCCGGTGTTTATGCGCCAGGAGATAATCGAAGACTATGGGGCCGGCCCCTGTGCTTTAGAAGTATGCACTGGACAGCGTATTGCAGCGCGTACAATATGCACCACAATATACCATGTGAACATATCCTTATGCATTTTAACAGCGGTCTACAGATCACTGCAGTCCCCTATGTGCTCATAGACCAACTCAAGATATCTTTTGCGTCTTCACATTCTAATGTCACGGTGGAACAATGTCAGCAATGCGGCAGCAGTAGAATGGCAAATAGCCACAGCAGGCAGTGGGTGACATTTGTCAATCAATTTTTACCACCTCACCAATGCCTGCAGGGTAGCATTCAGACACACAGAGACCACCTTAAGACCATGCTCCATGACTACCTGCGGCTCAACATGGATGTTTTTTGACTTAGTTTGGACCCATTCAACTTCTCAGTGTCCAAACTGGATGAATGGCCTGAGCTTGCTCGACACGCCATAGAAGTTTTATCCTGCCTGGCAGCCAGTGTTATCTCGGAATGCACAAACATATCCATCTGTCCCCTGACAATGTAGATCGTTTGACATTTATGAAACTGAATCAAGCGGGGATCTCTGACCATTTTGTAGCCCCAGTTGCCGATGTCACTGACTAGTAAACTGTAACATGTCTTCTTGACAATGTGAAATACACATTTAAACTACACACATCAGGATGCAGGGCCCCATAGCAGCTGCTAACGCTGTACCTCCTATAGTTACGTCCCTGTGTGCAAGCTGTCCTTGTCTTTTCAGTTAGCCATTGAATGGAATGAAGTATTTTAAAATCTCAATTTTCACTTGTAGAGCCAAATTTTCTTCACTAAGTTGTTCCATGTATCCAGTTTACTGTTATGGGTTGTAGTTACAGCTTGTCCTCACCTGTATATGTATAAAAATTAACCCAAACATCTCCTCCCATTGACTTTAATGGGGTTCGAGTTCAACTCAAACCTCGAACCGAACACCATAATGTTAGAAATTCAACTCGAACATTTTACTGTTTGCTCATCATTAGTGGTGGTGACTTGAGCTGGTGTTTGACCACTATGCGGTCTCTATATTTTGGTTTTGTAGGTTATAAGTTTGTTATCGATAATGTGTATTGAGTTGAAACCAGAAGTTTACATACAATATATAAAATACACATATGCATGTATAACATTATGGGAAAGTCTAAAAAAAATCAGCCAAGATATCAAGTGGAACATTTTCTTTTTGTGGATTTTTGTCTCTCACTATCCTGGCTTTTTAGCTTTGTCTTATCTATATAAATATATATGTATATATATATATATATTTTAATTACTTACCTTCTTTGATTTGCATGGTCTTATTTACTTATTGTATTTGTTCTACATGGTTTAAGAACTGTTGGAAGAACTCACTTTCTACTTACCTTGACTATTCCGTTTGGTTTAAGAATTCTATTGAAGGACTTCCTATCTGCTTACCTTGACTGTTTTATACAGTCCAAGAAGAATCCTGATGGTGGCCTTCCTCCAAGTTCACATTATTATCAGGATCTTGAACTGAAAGAGGTTGTCTCGCCACATTTTTCACAGAGCCAAAAGCAACTTTACGTTCATGCATCATGGCTCTTCCTGGTGGGGTTGTGGGTGGTTATTTAACAGGAGAGCAGGATATGTTCATCTATAGTTCAGAAAGCTTCAGAGCAAACAAAGGAGACTGATTACTTTTTCCTGACTTTGAGATAACACTCTCTGTTCTCAAACTGCCAGCCTTCCTGTATGCTGACCTGTGGTGATGTCACTCCTTATTATCACTTAAAGAGGACCTATCACCACTGAGCATATTAAGCTAAATTGCTGTAGGGAGGATATAAATATGTCTAAAGGTAAAGTAAAATACCTTTGGGAGCCTGATGACTGGAAATCCAGTCATTATTTTATGAGGCGGTTAGCTAGTAAACCGTTTATGGGAGCGGCTATCTTTGGAATGGCAGACTAGCGTGTTGTGTCCATATAGGCCAAGCCCCCTGATTCTAAGCTTGTATGCTCCAGGATTCCAAGTTTGTATGCACTGCAGTCATAGCCTCCTATGTGCAGCAGGGTCACAGCTTCAGTCCTGTTATTTTTATCTTCACACCCATATATCTAGTCCTATGATTGTAGAGATCGGCTTAGATGTATCAGAGGAGTCGCATGTTTGATTCTGTGCAGTTTGTTTATTTTTCACCATTTATCTAGCTCAACCTACTGCATAAAGCTCTATGTGTGCAACTGAGTAAGAGTATCTGTATCACACCGCACTCTGGGGAACAGGATCAGTGTATCCACCATTACAACAACCAGGACATACAGTATGCTGAACCTGTCAAAATGAAAAACATCATGATGGAAACCTGAGAGACCATCGTTATAGTTTAAGTGGTTTTCTGATGCTACAGAAGGCTCATCAGTCCGTCAGTGCATGATGAGAAATAAAAGAATACTTACGTCCTGGACGCTCTTGTTCTGTCACTGCGGCCGTCCCTGTGATCTCGCAAAAGTGTCATGTGCACATAGACATTGCGACCTGTGATTTGCTGCACCTGTCACATGAAGGATGAACATCCACAGCTACAGGCGAGATCACAGGGACGGCCGCAGTGACAGAACAAGAGCGTCCAGGAGGTAAGTATTCTCCTTTTATTTCTCATCATGACCCGAAGGACTGTTGAACCTTCTGTATCATCAGAAAATCACTTTAATGAAGTCCATCAGGCGCCATTGGTGTCTGTCAGGAAATAAATCCAGCTTCGCCGTTATTTCCGTTTTTCTGGTACTATGATGAAAAAGAAAAACGGAAATAATGCAGGTGTGAACCCGGCCTAAACGTCACAGCCTCAAATATCATGGAATTAGATACACTGGTCACAAAGAATTACACATGATACGCTAAACCCAAGCGAATCCCTTATTTGATAGACACTGATGGCGCCTAATGGATCCCACTGACTATAATGGACCGTTCACACAGCATTTTTGGATCCGTTTTGGATCTGTGTTGGAGCCGAAAATCGCATACCAAAACGCTGCAGCAATCAGATCCAACACGTATCCAACATGCAGCTGTGTGTTTGGATGTGTGTTGGATGCAGCAGGATCACGCCCTATAGTTTACTATAGGGCTCCTGCTGTGTCTTTTGGACCAAGAATTGACAAGTCAATTCTTGGAACAGATGAAAGATGGATCCGAAAGACGCAATGAGACACATATTGGTGATCACTCATGTGAACGCCAATGCATGTTTCATATTAAAACCAATGTAAATCACATTGCTATTTATTAGATACGTGTTTGGGTCCGTTTAGGGTCCGACAGACAGATCCAAACACGCATCTAAAAGCGTATGTTCACACGAACTCAACAGGCGGTGTGAATATACCCTTAGCATCGGGGTGACCTCTGCTGTTTAGTCTAGCTGGGGGGGCGGGCAGTGACAGAGCGTCCTATGTTGCTTTCCTGGCGCCACTGCCAAAAGAGCAGTCTGGTCCACCTGCAACACGTGCTGGCTTTCCCGTCAAGAGTTCAGGAGACTTTTCAAGTAAGCGCATACTGCTTGTGTGACATGCAAACAGCTAAAAAGCGCAGTCCATGGGATAACCCATGGAATCCGGGACTGTCCTGAAGGGGATGGAGGGATGGAAGGAGGGATGGAATGATGGATGGATGGAATGAATCAGGGACTGTCCTGAAGGATCCGACTGATTGGAAGGGACAGATGGATATGTATACCTTCCAACCAGTTCCTTCAGAATAGTCCAAGTCCTGAATATATAGATAGACTTGTATGTGTGTATAGTTATGTAGATTGGTATTTTTTTTTTAGGTGTGTAGATATAGATGAAAATGTGTGTGTGTATATATATTATTGGATTTATTTAATGTATAAGCTTTATACTGGGCTCATCATCCTGAACAATATCCTTTATGATACATTTATTTTGTTCATGCTCCATTTTTCCATTGATTGTGTTTATACTATTTATATTACTATTTGCACGCGCTGTTTATTTTTTGAGTGACGGTGACTGACGCTGTTCTGTATAATCTGTCACCTAGTCCTACTTATTACGTTATATGTGTTATGTATAATGACTAGCGTTTATCATGGTGTTTTCTATATGTTATATCCACCAACCAACATCTCTCACTCTGCGTTATTTGTGTCATTTTCATCAACCAGCACTAACCAGCCCTTTTCATCATGTGCTAAACGCATCACATTTCCTTACCAGCCCCATTCTTTATATCTTACATTTACCCACCAGTGCTATTTTCATATGATATATATCGGCCATTCATTATGGTGTGTTCTGTGTGTTATATTCACCAACCAGCAATAACCAGTTCATTTTATCATGTGCCATTCACATCATATCTGTTCACGAGCGTTTCTTACAATGTATTATATGTGTCGTTTCCTAGTAACACAGTGCTTGAATTGTTTATGTCTGCTTATTGACGCCGTGCTTGGATTGATTGTCTGCCTAGTGACGCTGTGCTTGGATTGATTGTCTGCCTAGTGACGCTGTGCTTGGATTGATTATGTCTGTCTAGTGACGCTGTGCTTGGATTGATTATGCCTGCCTAGTGACACTGTGCTTGGATTGATTATGTCTGTCTAGTGACACTGTGCTTGGATTGATTATGTCTGCCTAGTGATGCTGTGCTTTGATTGATTATGTCTGCCTAGTGATGCTGTGCTTGGATTGATTATGTCTGTCTAGTGACGCTGTGCTTGGATTGATTATGTCTGCCTAGTGACGCTGTGCTTGGATTGATTATGTCTGCCTAGTGACGCTGTGCTTGGATTGATTATGTCTGCCTAGTGACGCTGTGCTTGGATTGATTATGTCTGCCTAGTGACTCTGTGCTTGGATTGATTATGTCTGCCTAGTGACGCTGTGCTTGGATTGATTATGTCTGCCTAGTGACGCTATGCTCGGATTGATTATGGCTGCCCAGTGACGCTGTGCTTGGATTATGTCTGTCTAGTGACGCTGTTCTTGGATTGATTATGCCTGCCTAGTGATGCTGTGCTTGGATTGATTATGTCTGCCTTAATGCCGACTCCAAAGTTTTTCCTACACGGTTTGTCTTATTTTTCTCATTACTCCTTGTGTATATTTGGGACTCATCGCCTGTTCTTGTTATTCTCCTGAGGAAGTTGAATCTCTGGAGATACTGGGGGCTTCTCTGGGGTTCCCGGTATTGGTATCACCTTACTTAGATACTTTCTTTATTTTAGCATTCACTTTTGTTTCTTTATCATTCTCTTCAATTGAGATGTTATACATGTTTGTCTTTAGCATTGCTCTATATCTATGCTGTATCACTGTGAACGCACTGATTTTGACACTTTATATTTTTTTTGGTATATTAAGGGCGATATGCCAGAGAAGAGGCGCCGCCACGTCAATTTTAAGATGCATTAAATAGGTGTAAGTGCGCCTGAATGAATGAACCTGTCAAAAATCTGGCGTCTGGTATACTTTACATAGTATAATTGATGCAACTAATCTAGATTTAGATCTGCAGAAATTTATTCATAACCTAACATTAACTCGACACTTTAACTCGACGTCTCAGGTATTGGCTCATTGAATGAGCAGCTGGGACGATGGGTCGATAGACAATTACAGCCTCTTGTGATGAACTTACCTGGTCATCTAAGGGATACTAAGCATCTAATTTATACGTTGGAGTCAGTAGTCTGGCCGATCGGGGGGTCCTGGCTGTCATGTGATGTAGTGGGTTTGTACCCCTGCATCCCTCACGACCAGGCCCTCCCGATCCTGCAGGAATTTTTATCTAAATATGGTAATTCCTCCCCTGCCAAATTGTCGTTCATTATCCTGGCCACCGAATATCTGTTGACACACAATTTTTTTACATTTGACAAAATGTTTTTCCAACAAGTCAATGGTGCATCAATGGGGGCACGTTTCTCACCATCTCTGGCTAATATATATATGGCAATATGGGAAGAGAAATTTTTATTTCATGACGATCACCCTTTCGCTAAGCACATATGGTGGTATTCCAGATTTATCGACGATCTTATATTTATATGGGTAGGAAATGTAGAATCAGTAGAAAATTTCGTAAGGTACATTAATAGTAACAAAATGAATCTGAAATTTACCTACCAACATAAAATCCAAAGTATAGATTATCTGGATGTAACTTTGACTGGAAGCGAGGGCAATACCATTGCCGTCACTCCGTACCGCAAATGTATGCACAGGAATTCCATTTTGAGGGCGGAATCGTGTCATCCCCCTCATGTCGTGCAGAATTTGCCAGTGGGTGAACTTATTAGAACGAAACGAAACTGTTCAAACAAGGAGGATTTTATTAACGAAAAACAGTATTTGAAAAACAGATTGATGCAGAGAGGATATAAATCTGAAATGTTGGATAGAGCTATAGTGAAAGTAGACAACATTAAAAGGTCGGATTTATTTTTCAAAAAAACGTAAGTTAATAGCTTCAGATAATAATGCTATCACGTTCTCCACTAGCTATAGCTGTCAATATAGGCAAATTGTGAACATAGTGAAAAAACACCTCCCTATACTATATGTCAATAAACAAATTAAAAATGTGTTACAACAAAATATTCGATACACATCACGTAAGGCACCCACCATTGGGTCTAGTGTTTCCCCAAGCTTATTTTTATCTAATACAAACATACAAAAGAATTGGCTTAGTGCCACTGGCTGTTATGGATGCGGACACAATATATGTGTCACGTGTAAGTACATCAATAGAACCACAACATTCACCTCTTTTAGCAACAACAAAAATTTCAAAATTAAAAGCTTCATAAATTGTAACACCAAATTTGTTATATATTTAATCAATTGCGACCTGTGTAAGGAGCAATATGTGGGTTGCACCACAGGACCGCTCAAAACTCGTTTCCGCAGACACCTATCTGATATAGGTAAAACAGATCTTTTTAAATGTTCTGCGGTATCCAAACATTTTACCTTAAAACATCAAAATGATACAAGCTCACTATCAGTTGTTGGTATAGAGAAGGTCAGCAACTCAACACGAGGTGGAGATTTGCATAGAAAACTTTTGACACGCGAAGCGTGGTGGATCTTTAACTTAGACACACGCATCCCTAAGGGTATGAATGTACGCCAGGATATCCAATATCACTACTAGGGAGTGATTATAGGGTTAACACAGAGCCCGTAAAACATGTATTCTTTACTTTGTATGGTTTTAGTTTGAATTAGTTTTCCAGGTGCTTTTAATTATGTCTGTTTATTTAAATGTTCGGTGGCAAACTTGACGTCAACCATGAGTAAGGGTCATGTGGTCCTGAAACGCGTCGGTCAGTGCCATCTACCGTCCGCCCCCCAACTGTATGGTCTCCTGTCTCGTATGGGTTGCGTAACCAGAATGCTGTGAATTTTAACGATGTTTACATTAAAGAGATGGATGTTTTAATGTACCGGCTGCTCTTTAAAATTCTGGAGTCTTTGAGCTGATCCGAATCTTTCACTGATCTGTATATGGACGGATAGTATCCAGGATCAAGCACAGACCTGCAGATGAAATCGGCGTTCCACGAGGCACCAGGTGAGCTGTCCATTAAACTTTGAACTTATCGACACTTTAATATATTACAAAAAAATGAATTGCAACAAGGAAAACTGAAAGAAGAACTAAGTGAAGGAATTAGAGAAGGGAAAATTGTTTCTATTCAAGGGAAATCAAAATTCTACCTCTTACACTCAAGAGGTCATCAGCTCCAAAAATGTAATGATCTGGTGAGCAAAGCATTTTAATATTTAGGAAACAACAAAGGTATTGTGAGGAAAATTGACTCAAAAATGACAAGTCGCCCCCACCTCCAACTGTATAACTCAAGTCAGAAATCCTCAATTAATTAACCCCCAGCTCAGACCCATTGTAAATGCCCTTCCAGAGGACGATGTCAATTATGCAAGAGACATTCAGCCCCAGCGAACAAAGGAAGAGGAAGCCATCCCAGCAGGAGGTCAGCACATGAAAAATCCTCATGCAAATTCATTAGCACCTGAAAACACATGGGCTCTCAGACTCCCAGATTCAGCCCCGATATTTCATAAAGATTTATGGGAGAACCATTCATAACAGGTCCACGACGGTTTCATATTTTAAAATATGAAACTTTCCACACGTCCCGCTGCTACTCCTGCGGTTCTAGGCTGCAGGGTAAGGTAGAAACACAAAGTTGGCCTATAGGATAGGCATGCCTGGTACCAGGGCGTAGCTTAAGCCCATCCGGTTCCGATGGTGCCACTGACTCAGTTCTTTCCCATACCCTGCCGCGGTATGGTCCATATTTTGTTTCTGTCAAAAAATGGCATGGCCAGAGAGGGAGGAGTCTGTAGACCATCCCAGGGATGTGAGGGGAGTGTAGGGGGCTGCAACGTGGGCTCTTCCATTACTGTGATAAGTAGAAGCCAAGGTTTGCTCAGGGTTGCTGTCAGGAGGGGGGGGGGTACCTGACATCAGCATTCCAGAAGCACCCACACAGTAGGAAGTCCACATTAGCCCCCCCATGTGGGACCAGCACCAAGCCAACCCAAGGTAACTAGACATGTCTTACTGCCTTTGTTTGTAACCATACTCATATTTGCACCTCTGACCAATATCTGTATAGTATTGTCTATGTATATATTGTCTGTCTAGTGCACCCTCCAAGGCAAATTAAATCTATAAATTTTAATCTGGGCTAGTCTGTCTTGATCATCGGCCTCACCCGCCTTATACTCGGTCTTTAAAATATAGCTACCCCAAGGCTGGTTCCTGGCCTTGTTGTAAGTGGGTAAAGGACTGGTCTTATAATCAAACGAGGGGTTGGTGGCAGTTTATTGGGCTGGCAGAGCTCTGGTTAACCAGCGTGGGTAAACAGATCTCTCCCAGCCTTTCAGGGTTGTGGGCGAGTAGGGTTTCCTCTCGCAATCCCTGGGTTTTCCTGTGCCCGTGTGGACAGGGGTTAACTGTGAAACAGTATCTGGCTGACCTTGTCACGATACACCCCAAGTCAGGCCGTCAACCCTTGAGTGGTCCGGCGGGGGTTTTCCTGATAGATTGGTGGCAGCACGGTGGGATCAAGACAATAGTGTGTGTGAGTGCGGGGTCCCATACTCCCAGACACATATGACTACCAGCAGTGGCTTTTGCTGCTGGGGTCTTCAGCACTAGACAAGTCTCAGTGCAAATACAAGGTATTGGGTGCATTCAGGTTGCAGTTTTTGTGTTACTAGCCAAAGGTTGCAAGGATGGCTGGTTGCGTCAGGGGCAGAACTAACCAACTGGCCAAAGCTGTAGGCCCTGAGGAAACAGTTGGCGCAGTTAGCCAGGAGGAGCTCGGCCCAGACCAGGCTGTGGACTATGAAGGCGAGGAGGAGTCCAGCTCGGGCTCCTCAAGGAGCCAGTCACAGATGGTCAATTGCGCAGTGGGCAGCTCACCCTCAGCTATTCTCTTGCAAGCTGCCCTGGTTAAGCTTGAGGCTGGAGACCCCGACACCTACAAAGCTCTCCTAGCAGCTGCAGAACATTGCGAGCAAGCAGAGGTGGCAGCTGCAGAACGTTGTGAGTGGGCAGAGGTGGCAGCTGCAGAACAGCGCGAGCGGGCCGAGGAACACCAGCGTGAGCGTGACCACCAGTTACAGATACTTCAGCAACACAGTCCACCCAGGCCAGTCAAGAGTCCCCTGAGACCCAGATCCCAAAGTTAAGGGCAGAGGACTTTCCCATGCTGGATAAAGGCGGGTACCTGGACATCTTCTTGCTGGCATTCGAGAAAATTTGCTGTCAGCACCATGTACCTGAGGATCAGTCGGTCCGGTTCCTAACTCCATGTCTCAAAGGTAAAGCCCTGGAGATCTTTGGGGACCTGCCCAGTGATGCCACCCTGACCTATGAGAAAGTCAAGCAGGCGCTGATCCGGCAGTACAACCTTACCCCAGAGATGTACAGGAAGAAGCTCCAGAGTTTGCAACGGGGTCCTACCGACAGCTGGGCCAACCACATGCGGGCCCTCCAAAGAGCAGTTGACCGGTGGACCTCAGGGTTGAAGATCACCACATCCAGCAGCTGAAGGAGCTCATCGCGATGGAGCAATTTTTGTGGAACTGCCCAGAGGACCTCCAGCAGCACCTTTGCGACAGGAAAGCAAAGGGGGCCACTGACACAGCAAACCTTGTGGATGAATATGCCCACAATCGGGCACCGGAGGCCAGGAAGCACGCCAGCTGGAGAGGGGATAAGGTGCCCGCTGGGCCAGTTGTCCCTGCCCCTAAGCCCAGGGGGCCACCAGCCCATGCTTCCACATCCATGGGGGAACCCCAACTCACCTTTGCAAGCAGCCGTGACACTTCAAGGCCGCATATCCCCAGCGCCAGAAGTGCCCATCCCAGTCCCCTTTTCAAAGGCCCCCCCAATGTTTTGTGTGTGGGTGGGTGTGGGGGAAGGCCCCTTGATAACTACCAGCCCGTCACCGTAGGCCGGTCTTCGGCCATGGGACTCTTGGACACCGGCGTGGAGATGACTGTGGTGCAGCCTGAGCTGGTGTCCCCAAAGGACATGATACCCGGAAAGAACCACGCTGTCTCCGGAATTGGAGGCATGGTGCCGGCGCTGCCAGTAGCCAAGGTATATTTGGACTGGGGTGCCGGGCAGGGATTGCTGGAGGTGGGGGCATCACCGAACATTCCAGCCAGTGTTCTGTTAGGGACAGACTTGGGGCGGCTGGTGGCACGTTTTGAGGCCCCCGAAACCCCAAGGTCTGCTCCCCCCAAATGTAATGTGTTATCCACCCCAGTTAATAATGTGGACAATGTTATTATCCTGCAGACTGATGGGAATGTGGGGGTGGGTGATGTGATGTGTTTCTCTCCATCCTGTGGAAAGGAGGTCGGGTCAGCAGGTTGCAAAGAGGCAGCAGGGTGTGTCAGGCAAGCCTGCTTGGATTAGTTGTCCCCTGGTGTGATATCAGAGGGGACAAATGGGGGGCATACAGCTGCAGTGGGGGAGCATTGAGACGAAGCAGGGCTCCAAGGTAAGGTCACAGAGCAGGGTCTCCCCACAAACAGGATGTCGGAGGGCCAGGTTAGGCCAAGCGGATTGGTGACTTGTACAGACGCCGATGGGGAGGGAGCCCCACCAGCGGTTGTAGCGTTTTTTGCCGCTGTCACGTGCAGTGGGAGTGCCAGGAGGCCCCTCATGGGCCCGACGGTACCTTCCCATCGGACCAGGTAAGTGCCAGGGTAGGTGAGGGCCAGGAGACAGGTCCCAGGAAACCGACAGATGACGTGGCAGTCTCATCCATTCTGGCCACGTCTAGTCGAGAGTTTCAGGCAGCGTTAGAGGCTGACGACAGCCTGAAAGCTCTCAAGGAACAGGTGGCACAGCCTCCCTTGGACTCAGACACCGCATTGGTGATCTGGGACCAAGGACGGCTGTATCATGTGATGGTCCGACCGGGTTCACCAGAGGCGTGGTCCAGTGACCGACGGTTGTTGGTACCCTATCCTTTCAGGGCGGAGTTGCTGTGGGTTGCGTACGAGATTCCGATGGCCAGACACCTAGGGATCACCATGACAAAGGATAGGCTGGCCCAGCATTTCTACTGGCCAAAGATGGACACTGATGTGGTTGCCTACTGCCGTTCGTTCGACACCTGTCAGAGGGTGGGGAAGGCGGACCCGAGGCCCAAAGCCCCACTGGTACCTCTGCCCATCATAGATGATCCTTTCAGGAGGGTGGCTGTGGATTTAATTGGACTGCTGTCCATTCCTAGCAGCTCCGGGAAACGCTTTGTATTGACGGTCGTAGATTATGCCACTCGGTACCCGGAAGCGGTAGCCATGTCGTCCATTCGGGCCGACAAGGTGGCCACCGCCTTACTGGAGATTTTTTCACAAATGGGCTTTCCCCAGGAAACGCTCACTGACTGGGGGACCCAGTTCATGTTGCAGTTAATGGAGTCCCTCTGTAAGCTGATACAGGTGCAAAATCTGGTGGCCAGGATGTACCACCGCCAGACTAATGGCCTGTGTGAACGGTTCAATGGCACCCTCAGCAGATGCTCAATATTTTGGTCGACACCCACGGGCACGACTGGGAGCGGTACCTCCCACACCAACTATTCACTTACCAGGAGGAAACTTAGCAACCCCCGAGGTGTCAGTAATCGAGGATGTTGTGCGCTTCCCTGACAAAATGCAGGCCTTCACGCCGCTGGTGCAACAGAATATGTTGCAGGCCCAGGCCGACCAGAAGCAGTGGTACGAAAAGAAAACGCTTGTGGGAGGACCTACCAGGTGGGTCAGAAAGCGTGTGTACTCATCCCCATACCACAGGACAAGCTTCAGGCGGCCTGGGAAGGCCCATATGTCGTACACCAACAACGGTCCATTTTGTGTTTCAGTCAAAAAATGGCATGGCCAAAGAGGGATGAGTTTGTAGACCGTCCCAGAGGTGTGAAGGGAGTGTAGGGGGCTGCAACGTGGGCTGTCCCATTACTGTTATAAGCAGAAGCCCAGGTTTACTCAAGGTTGCTTTCAGGAGGGGGGGTGCCTGACATCAGCATTCCAGAAGCACCCACACAGTAGCAAGGCCACATTAGCCCCCCCATGTTGGCCCAGAACCAAGCCAATCCAAGGTAATTAGACACATCTTACTGCATTTGTTTGTAACCATTCTCATATTTGCACCTCTGACCAATATCTTTATATTATTGTCTTTATATATTTTGTCTGTCTAGTAAACCCTGCAAGGCGATTTAAATCTTTAACCTGAATGGTCTTATAGCCAAACGAGGGGCTGTAGGCAGTTTATTGGGCTGGCAGAGCTCTGGTTAACCAGCATGGGTAAACAGATCTCTCACAGCCATTCAGGGTTGTGGGCGAGTAGGGTTTCCTTTCGCACTGCCTGGGTCTTCCTGTGCCCATGTGGACAGCGGTTAACTGTGATCTGGCTGATCTTGTCATGATACACCCCAAGTCAGGCTGTCGACCCTCGAGTGGGCCAGTGGGGGGTTTTCAGACAGGTATAATAACACAGGAATATACAGAAAAAGCAAAAGAAATTCTAACTAAAGTAGAAAATGGCAAGAAAAACTTGAAAGGAAAACAAAAAAATTGTGATGAGGGCCACTGATAAAGGGGGGACCGTTATTACGGACCTCTTCTATTATACAGAAGAATCATGAAACATCTTGACCGATACTGAGTATTATGAGGAAGTTAAAGCTGATCCTTTTCCAGAGGTGGATAAACAAATGAGAGATTTAGTGGAGAAGGCATTTAAAGAGGGAGTGCTAAGTAAAAAAGGGAAAAATGTCATTATTATTTTTCCATCAAAAACCTTTTTTTACTTTCTTCTAGAAATTCATACAAATATATATATAAAAAAAAAAACCTGGAAGACCAAAAATATTGGGAATAGATAACGCCACAAGAAATCTTTCACATTATGTCGACCTCTATTTGCAAGAGTACGTTAGAGTTCTATCAGGTTTTCTAAAGGACTCTAATGAAGAGATAAAATTACTCATTGATGCCCCTTATAATGGCAATTATCTTTTCATCACTTTCAACATAAATGCCCTTTACAGCAATATCCTGCATACTTTGAGTATAAACTGCATAGCCAAGTATTTGATTAGAGATATAGATCTCACAGAGAAACAAAGAGACTTTTTAATTAAAGGTCTCACCTTTTATCCTTGAATACAATTTTCTTTTATGGACAGAGATATAACATACAAGCAGAGGAAGGGGACGGCGATGGGGACTAGAGTCGCCCCCTCCCATGCAAACCTCTTTATGGGGGGCTTTTGAGGAACTACATTTATATAAGCCCACACATAGGTGTAACTTTGGGGGGGTACAGAGGAGACTGGTTTCCCCCACTTTTTTCTGGGTGGGGATGGTCCCCCCCCCACTTTTTAGCCACTTCAATAAAAAATAATCCATATGAAAGCATGAAAATACAGTAAGTGGGGAGAGCAGAGCACAGAGGAGGAAGAAGTTAACCCTTTGCCTCCTATATTTCTGTGCATCTTGGGGGGACAGAGTAGGGAGCAGCTTCAAGTGTCAGTGCAGAGTGAGAGCAGCGCTGATTGGTAGAGCAGGAGTCAGCAGGGGCTGCTTCACCAATCAGAACGCTGCTCACAGTCCAGCACACTCTGTATCTGGGGCTGTATCTTTCCCTCTCATTGTATACCACTTCCCCTATGCTCAGACCTTCTCAGAGAAGAAGAGAAGCTTCTGCCAAATGCCAACTACACCAGACTACAGGAGACAAAGGTGCTAGGCGTTGTGTGTGCATGTGAGTAGGGTATGTACTGTATATGTGAGATGTGTATATACTGTACAGCCATGGTGACACTTACGTGCCGGGGAAAATGAAAGTGAATGGGGCCGGCCCCGCAGCATTTTAGAAGTACGGTCTTGCCAGCACGTACTTCTAAAACACCCGGCATATAGCAGAGCGCATAGTACGCCCTGCTATATGCCATGTGAGCAGACATTATGGGTACATTGACACAGAAGATATGAATGCCGATTCTGGGGCGGATTCAGTGCTGGATCTGCCTCAGAACCGGCATCCAATCTGGCAGGAAACTGATTTACATTATACCCTATGTAGAATAAGTGTCGTCACTTAGATGACACTGATTTTACTCGAGTATTTTCGGTGTGTACTGTCGGCGCCTACAAAGAATTCTCCAAGGTGTTTTATGCACTAACAGCACTAAAGGATAGGAGGGAAAAAACTGCCTCGGCCAGTCTGGGTCGTTTGCTCGTCGGAATTCTGCGTTTACAAGTGCCGAATTTCCAACAAGCAAATGACGCTGTCGGTGCCGAAAAACTGTCATGTGAACCCACCCTAAGTGTGCAGTGTGTCTGTGTTCAATATACTGTATGTACATATACATACACAATTTCAGGGGTACCTTGTCTAATGTAGTCTCTGGGGTACATTGTGTAATGTAATAATCTCTGGGGTATAGTGTAATATAATCTGTTGTACAGTGTGTAATGTAATCTCTGGGGTACAGTGTGTAATGTAGTAATCTCTGGGGTATGGTGTAATATAATTGTTGTACAGTGTGTAATGTAATCTCTGGGGTACGGTGAATAATGCAGTAATATCTGGGGTACGGTGTGTAATGTAGTAATCTCTGGGGTACAGTGGTTAATATAGTAATCTCTGGGGTACAGTGTGTAATGTAGTAATCTCTGGGGTACAGTGGGTAATGTAATCTCTGGGGTACAGTGGGTAATGTAGTAATCTCTAGGGTACAGTGAGTAATGTAATATCTGGTGTATGGTGTGTAATGTAGTAATCTCTGGGGTACAGTGTATAATGTAATCTCTTGTGTATGGTGTGTAATGTAATCTCTGGGGTACAGTGTAATGTAATCTCTGGGGTACAGTGTATAATGTAATCTCTTGTGTATGGTGTGAAATATAGTAATTTCTGGGGTACAGTGTAATGTAATCTCTGGGGTACAGTGTATAATGTAATCTCTTGTGTATGGTGTGTAATGTAATCTCTGGGGTACAGTGTATAATGTAATCTCTCGTGTAGTAATGTAATTTCTGTGGCGACCATATGTAATATAATTAATTTCTGGGGTGCAGTGAGTCATTTCTGGTCTATGGTTTGCAATAAAATAAATTTTGAGGTACAGTATGTGACATATGTGATTCCCAGGGGTACAGTGAGATTGGGTTCTTTTATATTCATCATTCTACAAACGACACAACCAACCCAGATTAATCAGGGACTGGGCATCCCAGAGATAAATTTGCTCCGTATCTCACAGAATTCACAAGAAAACAACCAAAGTAGAGAATACTGGAATAAAATATAACTTTTAATAAATATACGCTAAAAGTACAAATCTAATCCCTTACAAAAACCCTACACTAACCTACAAAAAATAGAAAGCCTATCCTACAAAACTACCTACCACACATAGGGGGGGAACCCGTCCCAATAAGGACGACCCCCACAGGAGCCTACCCTATATATACAGTAGCCCTGTTAGACCCTATTCTATTCCCTAGGGCAAGGAAACCAGGGCAAAAATCAAGGTATTACGAGTCTATGATGTATACAGAGATAATATGTACAGAGATAATGAATCCCGATATGCCTCAACACAATATTCAGATGTTACAAACGTATTAAAATAGTAGATGTTACAAACGTATTAAGGTGGTGAATATCTCCAAATGCAAACATGAAGCAGAATTCCGATATATCTCCAAGTAATGTTCAGATATTATACACGCATGGAGACAAACCAACCTCTAGATGCAGAACATACGGAATTCTGCTTCATGTTTGCATTTGGAGATATTCACCACCTTAATACGTTTGTAACATCTACTATTTTAATACGTTTGTAACATCTGAATATTGTGTTGAGGCATATCGGGATTCATTATCTCTGTACATATTATCTCTGTATACATCATAGACTCGTAATACCTTGATTTTTGCCCTGGTTTCCTTGCCCTAGGGAATAGAATAGGGTCTAACAGGGCTACTGTATATATAGGGTAGGTTCCTGTGGGGGTCGTCCTTATTGGGACGGGTTCCCCCGTATGTGTGGTAGGTAGTTTTGTAGGATAGGTTTTCTATTTTTTGTAGGTTAGTGTAGGGTTTTTGTAAGGGATTAGATTTGTACTTTTAGCGTATATTTATTAAAAGTTATATTTTATTCCAGTATTCTCTATATTCATCATTCTGTTGTGTGTATTACAAATTTAATGGAGTTGTGATGGGGAGATAGATGGGTGTTAAGCGAAATTTGCTGCATTGCACAACATTTTTTATTTCCATCTAGAGGGGGAAATATTATAAGTGGGCTGGTTCCGTTTTATTGCCAGTGCTGCTTTTTAGTCCCAGTCCGGCGCTAAACTTCAGTAATTAGAGAGCCACTCATAACCTTACGGATTGCACCAAAAGTGTTTGCCAAAAGTACTCCGTCTGGCCCTGCTGGGGGAGCTCACAGCACTCCCTCAGACCTCCTGCCTGGGTTAGAGAGTCCCGCTTCACTGCAGGGAGAGGAGGGGAGAGAAGGGAAGGGAGGGGAAGTGAAAGGGAAGGCGAGTGAAGGAGGGAGGGAGGGATAGGAAGATCGGGAATGAGAGGGAAAATAGGTCCCCCCCACTTTTTGAACCAAAGTTACGCCCCTGAGCCCACGTATTATGTAAAAATCATAATATATAGAAGGTATATTGACGATCTGTTTATACTATGGAAGTGGACTCAAAAATATGCAGAATCTTTTGTTGCGGATTTGAATAAGAGCCTTTGGGGGATTAGTTTCACTATAAGAATTGACACGGAAGAAATCAACAATTTCGATATAGTTATAAAAAAGAAAGAGAAAAAAGGATATATTCAACTAGAACCTTTTTTAAATCAGTCGATTCCAATGGGTACTTGGATTTTCGTAGTGCCCATTACCGAAAGTAGAAGAATAACATGCCTTTTAGGCAGTTCTGCAGGATGCAGAAAAATTGCAAGGAAGACACTATTTTTCAAGAACAAGCAGGCTGTGGTTTAGCAGAAAGGGGGTGTGGCTTAAAATGCGACAACAATACACCAGCATTTTTTTGCAGTTTGTGGCGTAAAAGTAAGCCAACTTAAAGATGGAACAAACTTAGACTACACAGTTCTAACCTGCGCCAGATTTATCAACACTGTGACTTTTAAACTTAAAGTTAGACACTATTGATAAATGTGTCCCATTATTCCATTACCTCCAGGAATAACTTTGTCAGTGTGCCTTTCTCATATTTGTTTCATCAGTTCAGGTTGTTTGTATAACTGTTTACAGTAATGCAGGTGTTCTGGTTACAAGGAGCTTGTGGTTGGAGGTGACAGCTCTGCAGACATGAGAACCATTGCAGATCTGTGACATCCTCTCCCTTCCACTGATCACACAAAATTATGTCACCGGTCTTCAGTGAGAGTAAACACGCCTACTGGGAAGAGAGACACACCTACTGAGAAGAGAGACCCTGGATTTAAAGCTGTAAGAGAGATTAACAGCTCAAGTCTGCAAAAGCATGTGATGATAAAACCCCTTTAAGTTAAATGGGTGTTCCTATATCAAAGAGTGATGGCATATCACTAGGCGGGAATGTGGCCACCGAGACCAACACTCATTTAGAGGTAAGATTCCTTTCTCCACAATTCCCAAGGTCCAAGGTCACTGAAATCCTAGAATAATTTATCAATTCAAGAAATGTGAGTACCCCTTTGGTTTCTATAGAGGATTATTACCATGGATGAACAGTGAGAGATGAGATGGTGCAGAGAGGGCGATGTGGGTCACCTGCAGACACTTCAGTAATAATCTCATTAGCTTGTAATTAATTTATAAGTATTGGAGAGATTCTGGAGCTGACACACATCCATATCCTGATCATCTGATAACACAGCGTACATTGTGATTCCCCTTCAGCTGATGGAAGCAAACCTCATTAGAGAGCTCGGGTTCTGTGAGTGATGTTCCCTCTCCAGGTAATATGCTTATGTCTGACATGTATCATTCACATTCCCTTGTAAGCGGTTACTATGGGGCATTGATGTAGTGGAGTCTTATTGCTTTAGGGGGATTTCACACTCTGCATTTTGGAGAAAACCCAGTGCAGCTGTTGATGCAGATTTTTGAGCCAAAACCAGAAGTAGCCGCAATAGGAATGGAAATATAAAGGAAGGACTTATCCGTCTCCTTCCTGCTGGATCCACTTCTGGATTTGGCTCAAAAAAACTTCATCAAAACTGCATAAACATTTTCCAAAAACCTCAGTGTCTGAAACCAGTCTGACTAGCAAACCCCAGAAACATCAGCTCCAGGGTCTTCTGCATTTCAGTAAACGGTTCCCAATGTTCCTTGGAGACTTCTTCTCTTTCTCTGCGGCTCGTGTCCTAAAAGCTTCACGTAAAGAAACAGACGATGCTGCAACCTCTGCTCATAATCACTAAGTAACACTGCAGCTCACATAGCGCACGACCATATAGTCAGGAGATCGGGACAAATCATCTGTTACACATCAAGGCTTCCACTCTTTATTGGAACATGTCTGTACATTGGATTGCACAGAGGTTTATTTTTCACCTGATTGATTTTCCATTTTCTGTAATCATCACTTCGCAGAACATTTCAGCATCTGAAGCTCCAGAGTCTAATACGAGCTCCTCAGCATTTACCTTCATGATCAGTTTGAACATTTTTCCCATTATACCTGTCGAAGAAAACAAATATATTTCCCGTTTCCGTTTAGATCCAGAATCATTCAGACATTAAGTCCTCGGCCTCATAAATATGGAAGGTGCGAAGCAAACTAATAAGTAGCTATGTAATATAGTAAAGTAACTATATATACTATGGACACTTGCTATACACTTCTGTGTCCAATACATAAAGCGCAAACGTTTAGTATATAGAACAAATGTAGGGAAATTCCTATAGGTCTCTGTGGCCTTGATGCAGTATCCTTTGGGATAAATTATCCTGACAAATGCCATAAACATGATGTGAATGGGGCCTGAGGCAGACAGCGCGGCTGCAGATATGAAACCCGCACCATATCTAGAATCTGCTGCAGATGTGTAACACTGGGCAGGAATGTGCTTTCTTCTACTTCTATACCATTGTACTAGACCATGTGGAGGGGTTTGGGTGCAGATTTCCAGCCAAAACTGATGTTCCCGTCCCTGAGCTCTGCAGGATGTAACTATGACCTGCTTATCTAGGGTCACAGCACTGAATTCTCCATTAGATGACACTGTCCTGGAGTATAATGTGCCGTTCACACAGCGTGTTCGGATCCAAAAACGCTGCAGCGATCAGATCCTAAACAGATCCAACACGTATCCAACACACAGCTGCATGTTTGGATGTGTGTTGGATGCAGCAGGATTACACCCTGTAGTTTAAAATAGGGCTCCTGCTGCTTCTTTCGGAGCAAGAGTTGACATGTCAATTCTTGGCATGGATCTGAAAGACAGAGTGAGGCACGCATCGGCGATCACTCATGTGAACAAGCAATGTAAATCACATAGCTATTTATTAGAAACGTGTTTGGGTCCATTTGGGGTCTGACAGACGGATCCAAACACGTATTTAAAAGCGTATGTTCACACGGACCAAACACGCTGTGTGAACATACCCTAACATGGATGTGATGCACATTGAATAGTGTTGAGCGATTACGTTGGCAATCGACATCGGTTGATGGTCGACTATCGACCATCATCGACAAGATAGTCTGTGGTAGATTTATGATCGATTGACATTAAAGTCTATGGAAGAGCAACAACACCTTTTCATTCTTACAACCAAACAGGGCTGGAGAAGTTGGAATTAAACAATCCACAACAGTCAAATGGATACGGCTACATCTTAGGCAACACACTTAGGTATAATAGCCACAAAAAAAAAAATTTAAAAAACCATTCACTATCCTGTCTTGCTACACAGCATGAGCCTTATAACCTGCATGACCCACAAATTAAAAAGTTGCCAGTAAGGCAGTGATGATTAGACCATATGTTTACTTAACTAGACATTGAATTTCCCTGTCCTGGAACGCAGCGAGCCCCAAACCCTGCATGACCCCCACATTTAAAAAGTGCCTCGAGAAAAAGGAGTCTTTGAAAACACCATCTTTAGTTGCACTGGCATAGAATATACCTGTCTGGGCACAGCATGGGAGCCCCAAAACCTGCCATGACCCCAGATTAAAAGTGCACCGGAGAAAAAAGGAGTCTTTGAAACCACCATTTTAGTTTCACTGGACATTGAATTATACCTGTCCTGGGCCACGAGGCATGAGCCAAACCTGCATGACCCCAGATTAAAAAAAGTGCCGGGGAAAAAGGGTCTTTCATACCACCATTTTTTGTTTCACTCGGTCATATACTGTCCTTGTCATGGGTAGCACTTGCCCCTCCGTATGAGTTACGACAATTGAGCTTTCCACTTGAAATACTGGTGTTAACGCTCCTGTTACACCCAGGTGCCCTTTTGCTTGGCATTCTTTTTTATCATTTTAATCAACGTGCTGGAGGAAATTGTCTCTGTCCGGTGCTCCATATCCCATGTCCTCTGAATAACCTACAGCTGGTCAAGTTTCCTGTATCCTCTCTTGTACAATTTCAGAGGAATTTTTTTACCAGTTATTTTGTACATGCAAGAAGTTTTTGTAGTAGTTTAATTCTAGGAAAAACCCATTTTTAAAATAGGAGATGGAATCCCACCAGTCTTTGGTTTCTCTTTTTTTTTAATTGTATTAAATGGGTTGTCTCAATACAGGGATTGGATAGCTATGTTAATGATCTTGCAAAACAAGTCATTTTGCAATATGTGTCCATTAACAGTGTCCTACCTATTCTGTTTTTTGACAGCCCATCACCCTTGAGCCACTCCTTGACAATTGTGAAGAACAAATGTCTGTTAGAAAACAACATTTTTTTATCTTAGGACCTGTAGTATAGTGCATGTCACAGCAAAATGCCCCAAAAAATTTCAAAAGCATGACCCTTGAGACACTTTGGACAATTGTAAAGAACAAATGTATGTTAGAAACAAAAAATTTTTTTTATAATAGTACCTATAGTATTTCTGCATTTCAAAGCATTTCAAAGAATTATAAAAATGACTTCTCAGCCACTGTTTAAAAATTTCGTTAGGGAGGAAATTGCACTTAAAAGCCACATTTCTGTTCCAAAGGACCATGATTATTTCTGTATATCACAGAAATGACCCAAAAAATTATAAATATACTTCTCAGCCACTTTAAAATTGTGAGGAGAATGCCAGCTGAGTAAAAGCCACATTTCTGTTCCAAAGGACCATAATTATAGCTGTATCTCACACAGCGAAACATGACTCAGAAAACCATTGACAATGGCGAAAACTTCTAAAGATATAGTGAGTAATGGAATACGGTAGTTGTCATGAAACCTTGCTGTCTTTTTCAAGTCTCCTCACAGCGCAAAAAAACCAGCAAAATGAACTGTTGGAAAAGAGAATAATAAATTGGCAGTAAGAATGATCATTTTAAAAAAAAGTTTTCAAGAGGACCATTTCTGTTTGAAGAGAAAATTGTTGAAGTAGACTGGCAAAACTAATCGGTGACCTCGGCAATTGGGGGCCACAACATCAGAGATCCTTGCACTGATTCATTTTGATGAAAGTCAAAACGATCCACATTTATCTGTGGAAAAGCGGAAGCGTTTGTTCTGTAATGGACTCCTCCAGCTGTGCTGAAGGTACCGCTGAAGATATGCGCTGGCTGCTGGGCAGGACAACACGCTATATGGCATGGCGAGCGAGATCGGGCATTCGTCCATTTTGGATACCCAAGAAGTCTATGGGTCAGGAACCATCCAAAAACATCGGTCGTTGAGACGCAGATAGTCGTGCACCTTGATCTTAAGCTGGTTTCTGTTGTGATTGGATGTGTGCCTGCATCGCATGCGTTGGAAGGTGGTAAATAAAGATTGCCAGAGGTCCCCATTAGGCTTCTGCCACCTTGCCTGCTGCTGCCACTACGGCTACTTGGCACTCTACTAGAGAAAGCGTTCCTTAAAGTGTATTCCTGCTTACCGTGTACCAGACCTCTCGCTACGTTTCACTACTCCGAACCTCTGCCGCCTGCCCTGACCCTCTGCCTGTCCACGACCACGAACCTCTGCCGCCTGCCCTGACCCTCTGCCTGTCCACGACCACAAACCATTGCCGCCTGCCCTGACATTCTGCCTGCCCACGACTACGATTCTCGGACTACGATTATGCACCACGCTACACCTCGGCCGCCACCGCAAGCAAGTCATGTCGGGGGGACGACCTGGTAGCCTCACGCCGCAGCAAGTCCATCCCGCTTTGCGGCGGGCTCGGGTTAAAAAACCGGGGGCTACTTAGATTCCGTTCCCTGGCGTGGCTTAACTACCATCGCTTGCGGTGGTCCGGCGGATCCACTACCCAGCTGCCACATTGGGTGGGTGGAAGGGAAGTGCTGAGTTTTGTTTTGTACCGGGGATCCAGGAGGGTGGCCAACCCAGTAACTGTTTTCATTTTGATGGCCTTAATGCGAGGATCATGTTGGAGGAAATGGAGCATCCAAGCACTCATGTGAGAGTTTGGAGCCTTGATTTCCAAGCCTCTGGGTTCGAGGGGCAACTAGCAAACTGATCTTCCCTCATCTTCTCCTCCGCCTCAAAATTCGCGCCAACCTCTTTCCAAGGGCCCAGGACGTCGATAACATCGGTGTCTAGGAAAAACCTCCTCCTCCCTCTACTCCTCCCCCGCTGCCTCCGGCCCCAGCTTCAACACAGCCCTGACTTGACTGAGATGATGCACTCTGAGAGCCGATGCGCCAAACCTTGCACTAGCTCTGGACCCTGAACCACTGCCTAATGAAGACCGATAAAATTGTGAAACCGTCGGGCCTTGTGGATTTGACGGAGAGAAAGGCTCCGTGTCCGCATCTGTGTCCGTCTCCTCCTCCGTCGCTGGCGGGACCTGTTGTTTCAGAGTGTCCAACGATCGTTCCAGAACTAAGATCACCACAATGATCATGCTGACAAGGGCATTGTCCGCACTGACCATTTTTTTTGGGGGCTTCTTCAAAACTGGCAAGGATGGTGCAGAGCTCTTCACCTGCCTCCCACTCTCGGTGGCTCAACACCCGAGGTCCGCACCGCTGCTTGTCAGGCCAGTGTCACTTCGTACTGCGTAATGGCATTGCGCTGCTGCCACAATCGCTGGAGCATGTTCAGGGTTGGAATTCCAGCGTGTTGCCACGTCAACAATGAGACGGTTGACGGGGAGGCCGAGCTGACGCTGCAACGCAGCCAGGCGGGACGAAAACAGGGTGCGAACGGCAGAAGTGCGAACTTAGACCTCGAGCCTTTCCCTCAGCGGCAGCCCAGAAGGTAGCTCTTTAAAAATTTCGGGACAAAAGGTTCATGACATGTGCCAGGCAAGGGATGTGCTCCAGCCTACCGATTTAAGGGCGGGCCAGCAGTTTCGCCCTTATCGCACACCACCTTCCCTGGCACAAGGTTCGGCCCCACCAGCCCCGGGTCTCTTTTGCGGAGACCGTCTAAGCCCCTGCCCTGTGTGTGGACGGTCTCCAAGCAGATTAATTTCAACACCCCTGGTTTCTCTGGGCACGTGATCCCACCAGAGGACCTTGGGGGAAAGAACCCCTCCCCACCCTTTGGGTTTTGAAGAGCGTGCGCCGACCCCTGAGAGCCCCCGTCCCCCCCAGAACTCCACCCAGCTCACCCAGTATGTCACAGAGAAAATAGGGGCCTTTGGCCGGCTTACAGCCATGTTCGGGGGTCAAGGGGACTTTTCCGGCCAAGATGCAGACAACGCACTTGAAATTTTAGATACCCTGGCTGGCCAGGGCAGGGACGGCTTTTTTGGCTAAGAAATTCCTGTTTGGGCACTGGTTTGGGGCAGGAAAAGGGCCAGACGTGGGGGAACCCATCGTGTCCACCAGACGGAAAGGCAACTTTTAAAAGGGCCCAAAAAGCCGGCAATCCCGACTTCGGGCTTTTGGTTTTGGGATGGTTTGGGTTTAAAAGTTTTCTTCTGCCCAACCCTGGAAGACAGAAGGCGGGCTGCTAGACGGGCCGCTGTACGGCGTGCGGCGTCAAACTGGGGGAAGGAAAAGGGGGTAGGATGGTCTTTTGTGGTGCTGGGGGGTACTGGGCGACGGGGAGGCTTAAGCGGGGGGCTGATCCCTGATCATGATCTGAGAGACAGGGCCTGGGGAAACCCTTTGGTGGTGGGGGAGGAGGAGGCGGAGACAAGGGTGTACATTTTTGGAGGCCCGGCGGGGTCTGGATTTTTTTGGCCAAGGTTCCTCCATTTCAACTCAGCATTTCTGCACGTGACTAAATGTTGGTGGGGGTTTAAAACCCCCTAAGGTTCTTGCCTCTACAATTCTTTTAGGCAAAGGCGGCAAATGACATTGCTGGTGAAAAAAGGCTTGCTCAAAGAAGGCCCGGCTTGGATCCTGGACCTTTTTGACAGCGATAAGCGAGGAGGGGGGTTTTCCCGCTGACCGTGGGGGCGGAATCATATCAAGGACTTCTGCCCCACCCTCCCCTTTTTTTGAGGGGGAACCCCTTTTATGACACTCCCCCCATCTCTTCCTCCCCGTCCAGTGATAACGCTCGAACAAATCTGCTGAAAGCCCACTTTGGGATTCGCAATGTCGTATCATCTCATCAACACAGGTATTCGTCGTCCTGACATCTGCACCCGGGGGCTGCGGGCTACAAGCAAAGGGACTGCAAAGGCGTTGCCGACCCCCCGGTTTTTCCCGATTGACCGCTTCCTTCCCCCTCTGATGGCATCAGTAATGGCGTCAGAGCAGAGAAAATCTTTTTTTTGGCCCTTGATTTTTTAACATCCCTCTAACCCAACCGATTTTGTCATCAAAGATTTCCTTCAAAAAGGGATTATCCACAGGGGTGGGTCACGGTTGCATTTGGGCTGCTTCATGTTGGACGGATGCTGGTGTGCTGTGACGACATTTGTGGCCGGACTGGGGGGGGACGAGGGGGTAAGACTGCTGGATGCAGGTTGCTTAAACCCCTGAAGGACAGATTGGCGACCTGTTCGTTACTGAATTTTCCCGGGGGCCCCGACCCACGAGACAGGGCCCACGGGCCTCAACTGACATCCGCTGGCTGCTGTTGTGCCACACTGGAAAGGACACCTTCCCTTTTCCCTACCTCCCGTCCTACCCCCTCTTTGCTCGCACCCCCTGAATTTTTTGGGTTTGGGGTTTAGAAATAAAAAATTTTAAAAAGGTATGGAAGGTTTTGGAAAGCTTTTTAAAAGAGGCAAAACACAGCATTCTCAAATCCCTCAAATCAAAAAAACTTGCTGGGTTCAAAATAAATGCAAAGTAGATCATCAACAAAGCTGCCTGCGCCAAAGTGAAAAAAACGTATCGAAATGATTCGGATAAAAAAAGGTATTTTTTTGGGACCTTCAATCACCTGGGTGACTACAAAATTGCTTATTCAAAATTTAACTGCAAAGTAGATCTTCAACAAAGCTGGCCTGCTCCCAAATGAAAAAACACCCTATCTGAAATGATTCGGATAAAAAAGGTATTTTTTTGGGACCCACAATTCACCCGTGGTGACTACAAAATTGCTGATTTAAAATTTAACGCAAAATAATCTATCAACAAAGCTGGCCTCGCAAAGGAAAGAAAACGTATCTGAAAGTATTTGGGGTAATACAAGGGATTTTTTTCACCTTTCAAATTTACCGTTGGGGACTACAAAATTACAGTATTCAATTTAAGTGCAAGGTGCCTCAATGAAAAAAAAGTGTAGTGGCGCTAAAGTCAAAAAACACGTATCTGTAATGTATTCGATAATAAAAGGATTTTTTTTGGACCACAATTCACCTTGGGAACAAAACAATTGCGGGTTCAAATTTAACTGCAAGGTGGGTCTATCAACAAACTGGGCTGGGCAAAAGTGCAAAAAAACACGTACTGTAATTATTTTGGGTAAAAAAAGGATTTTTTTGGCACCTTTCATTTTAAATTTTCTGATTCACATTTAAGTGCAAGGGGGCCCAATGAACAAAGCGTAGTGCGCCAAACAAAAAAACGTATCTGAAATTTATTCGGATAATACAAGGGATTTTTGGCACCTTCAACCTGTGCTACTAAAAAATTTCTGATTTAATTTAACTGCAAGGTATATATCAACAAAGGGGGAAAAGGGTAAAATTTAAAAATGAACACCATCTGAAATGTATACTGTAAAAAAAGTGGATTTTTTTCACCTAACAGAGACCTCAGTTACTAAAAAGATGGTATCCAATTTAAGTTCAGGCTGCCAATATCCAGGAAAAATTTCAATAGAAAAAAAAATTAATAATAAAGCATTGCAGTGCAATGCACCTAAGTTTGGTGAAAATTTATCCAGTATTTTTTATAGGCTTGTCTGTGTTCGCCCGTGGGGCCCCTCCCCCCCCCCTTCCCCCCCCCCCCCCTGACTTTAACAGGGGTAGATCCCCTTTTAAAATTCTCCCCTAACAAAAAAAAACTCCAATCCTAACCCAACTAAGTTTAAGGACACACTAATAGTAGAGCTTTCTCTGTGAAGAAATAATTAATTTCCTGAGCTTTTTGGACACAAGAAAAAGCGCCGTCCTACTCCTAAACCCCTGGGACACTGGGGCTAACGGGAAGGGCTTTTCAATGTAAAACGGTCATTGATTTTTCCCAGCCAACGAACCAACACACCCCCAGTAATGACGCGCACAAAACATCTCACCCTCTCTTTCTGTAAGCTGTTTTGCTGGCCGCCAAAAAACAGGAAGCCCAAAAAAGGGCCAATCTTAATAATGAGCACAGTTTAACCTAAATTATCGCATATCTAAAAATTTAAAATAAACATAAAAACTGTGCCGTTTTCAAATTTGTAGATAATAATCAGTCAACACTAACTTTGAATAACATTACACCATAGACTGTGTCACTTTTAAAACCTGACAGGGAAATTCATCATTATTTATGGGTCCGGGGGCTTCTGCCTTTATATCACCTTCCCGAAGGGTCCTACGACTATAACATTGCGAATATCATCAGGACCCTGCACCCCCTTATAAAAAGTGACCAACAAAACCCACAGCAGACTTGGGACTCACGGCAGACTCAAAGCACCACAAAAGGGAAAGGGGATAGGGAGACACACAAACCTTTTTAAGGCACACAGGGCAACATGAAGTATGATCCCCATTTTGTTCCCCCAAAGGTACATGTGTTGTAAAGCAAAAGTTGGTATTCAGCTTGCTGCAGTTTGGCTGTAATGAGATGACATCACAGATTGCACAGAAATGATAATCCTTTTTACTGATTTTATGGTAATTTTTAAAAAATTTACTGGAAATACGGAAATGGGGGGGTCCATACTGCAAGAAAATCTCCAGAGAAAACTGCCCTGAGAATCCATTTTGGGTTTAACCATACCATGAGAATAGGGCAATCCGCAGCGTGAAGAGGTTCAAACAGCACATTTACTTTTAAATAAGCATTTCTAGTCAGATTCGGTCAAATTTCATGCCGAAAAAACTTTCCAGATTACAGTGTGAATCTGATCCTGGATGATTATCATATTCCTCTTTATTAACTGGGGAGGGGCCCAGGTACCAAATCACACTGATCATATGATCGCCGGTGGCTCCCCATGGATAGGGAAGATTTTCTGAGTTTTTTTTTGGAATCTTTAAATTTAAAAAATTCTGGTTTTTTACAGTGGGTTCTCTTTCTGAATAAGGGCACATTTTTTTCAAACATACATTTACCCTGTAAAATCTCTCTCCACCACCAGTTGTGTAGGGTGCGCCATTGTTTTTTGGGAAACAAGAAGTCCACTGCATTTTGCTATAGGAATTCGACTTTGCACTTTTCCTTTTTTATTACATAACACATTGAGGAAGATTTACTTTTTCTTTTCTAATATTGCCATTTTTCCTCCGTATGGGAGGCCCGGACTGGACATCGCTGGACGTCAGATTTCCCTTGGGGCCAGTCTTCCCTTTTGGCTCCGTTCCACTCTTGCTTATTCTTTTCTACTCATGTTAAGTGACAGCTTCACACCGGGCTGTGTGGCCTCACAAGTAAGGGATTTCACACGGCTTAAAAATGGGGACGAAAAATTTCGCCCCGCAATTCGCCCAATTGGCCGGGGCGGGGGCGGGGAGGGGGGGGGGCCGGGACCTCGCCGCTCATAACATTCATACCCTGGTGCTATATGCCCCCTGGTAATTTTCAGTCACTTTCTCCCCCCCGGGATTCGCCGAAAAGGGGGAGAACGTAATCCTAGTTTTTTCAAAGAAACGTGGGTTTCCCAATGACTGGGCCGTTTTCAGCCCGTAATTTTCCACTAGGCCGTAATTAAAAGACCGAAAATTTTGGCCCTTTAAGCCGTGTGAACATGGCCTAAAGGTGAGGCTTGGGCTATGTTAAGCGATAAGTTTGTTAAGCAGCCAGCACAATAATCTCACGTATGTGTGCAGAACATATGAGCTCCTGCTGTGCTGGGCTGCATTTCTGCCCCCACGATTGGGAGAGTATATTGGGTCTCCCCCCGACTGCAGCAGTGAGAACTTCAAAGATCCAACCATCTCCTGCAGAAGCTGGCTGGGGGTTCCCCACATGCGGGCCCCCTCCTCCCCCCCCCAGATGCCTAAACTCCCTGTGATTTTTTTTTAAACCCTGCCTTAACGGGACATCCTGAGTGCCCAAGGGGCTGAAATCCCCCAAAGGGTTTAAGAAATGCCGTATGGAGCATAGGTGCTTTTTCCCCATGGTTCCATACAGATCTTACTATCCTTGGGTGGATTTCGCCCCTTTGTTACCAAAAAATACAGCTTTGGGGTATTTTATGACTTTGTAGGGGTTTAAATAGTCCCTTAGCAGTGATACAAAGCCCTACAGAGGGTTTTTTCTAGGGTAATAAACCCATCAAGTAAATAACAGGATGCAGACGGGGGGCTGAAAAATAATTAACCCTTACCAAATTTAATTGCAAGTACCGATGGGGGCAATTGGCGATTGTTTTTCAAAATCCTGCTAAATATGCAGTGGATGACGGCTGCTAATTGAAGCCGACACCCGCTGGTAACAGCAAAGCTGGCTCCATTCTCTGCTGCTTAAAGGAGTTGTCTCATTCGACTTCAGCCTGCGTGCCCCGTAAGTTGAACTGAGGGGGTGCTAGTTTGTCTGTCTGTTTGCTCCCTCTCCCCCCTCCCTTCACACACGGGCAGCACGTAACTTCTATACAGGGGGGGGGGGGGGTTTGTCCCAATTTAAAACCCTTGTGTCCTCCCTAGGTCTGTTGCGGAGAGGGCGATCTAGAGTGGAAAGGAATATGAAGCTGTGTGCAAATGGCAGGGGGGATGCATGTGTTCCTAATCCCCTGCTTAGCTTACAATCTACATCTCCAGCAAAAACAAGGGCAGGTTACTTCTCAGAAAGCTCAAAATACGGAGAGCATAAAGATTCACAGCCCCCTGATCGTAATTTTAGTAAGTCAGTTCCAAAACATTCATGATTTTGTAACAGACGGGGCACTGCTGTCACATCTATCTGTGTAAGAGAAAGGGGAAGCAGGCACACACAGGGGTTTAATCCCGGCGCTCGGACACAGACCCAGGTCCTCCCCCCCCCCTCCCTCTACTACAGAAGCATTCTGTGCGGGAGGGCCCTGCCCGACCTTATTTAAAGGTATATCATTCAGACCTGACAGCCATAAATAAAAATCAAAAGGTGGGGCTAAAGATTTGAGAAGCTGATGTAGTATATAACAGGGCACTCAAAAACTAGGAAAATTTTAATGAACATAAATTTTTAAAGCGTTGTTTTTTAAAGATCTTTTAATTAAAACCCAATCATTTACGAGACAACCCCTTTAACCCTCGAGACTCGGCAGCCGCAATTATGGCCACGGAGTCTAAGTGAATGAGAAACTGTGCCGCGCTCAATGCGATCAACACCCCCTGCGGATTGGGGTGAGTTTGGTTTACATGAGGTGGAACCCTTATAAAGACTTCTATTGTCCCTGTTTCCCGTTTTCCCCTTTCCCTCCCCCAAAAATATTTAAGGTTTTTAAAATACTTTTAATTTAAAATTTCAGATCACCCCCCCTTTTTGCCATTTTACCACTAAAAATAAATAATAAAAATTTTTGCACATAATTAGTAGTGCCGCATCTGTAAAAGTCTAATCTAAAAATGTATAACATATGCCGAAAACCGCAGAAAAATAAAAAAAATTTTTGCATTTTTTTTTTGTCTTTTCCCCCCCAAAAAACTTTCACAATCAAAAAAGTTGCATCGAACCCAATATGGGACCAATAAAAGTACACCAAAAAATGCTTCTTTACTCCTGTTCATCATTGGAAGTTGAATAAAGTTATTGGTTGCAGGAAATGGCGCTTTCAAAAACAGAAAAAAGTTTGGATTTTTTTTACGGTAGTAAAACAATGAAAACCCTTTTGATTTTGGGGATCACCGAATCGTTCCGCCTGCAGAATAAAAAGAAACACATCATTTATACTAAAAGTTTTGACCCCTTTAAAAAAAAACCCCCCTGCAAACATGGACAAGTAGTTTTTTTTTCACATTTCCCCACTCAAAAATTTTTAAAAGTCTTTTTACTATTGCAGGTGTGCTCCGCCAGCCACAGACTGCTATAAAACTCAGCACAACATGGAAACCTGACAGATAACGACATCATTGTGTCTTGCAGCTCTATTACTATTGATCCCTTCCTGATGAAGCCTTTTTTTACGTTCGTTTTTCCCTCCTCGCCTTCCCAGAGCCAAAAACTTTTTTTTTTTTTCACCTGTAGTAGTGAGGCTTTTTTTTGGGGACAAGTTGTATTTTTATAATGGTGTCATTAGGAGGGGAATGATTCTAACGAAGGGGAATTCGTTTAAAATTTCGGGAAAAATTTCTTTCGGAACGAAGTGAATTTTGGGGGTATTGGGTGAAAAAGTGTGCTTTTTCATGATAAAATGGCTGCGAGCACATGCGTTACGGGGGCAAAGATTGGAGGAAAGGGCATGCTGCATGACATGTGAAAAGAGATGAAGCCAATCAGAGAGGGCGGGATTCTGTGAGTCACCGCCTTATAAGACCGAGGCGCCGTGGGGAGTCACCTCCTCTCACTGTCTGACAGGGAAGGTGCTGTGCGGGTGATAGCGCTTTTGAAGAAAGTTTTTTTCACAGCGATTTTTGTGGGGGGTTCAGTTGTTCAGGATGTTCTCTAAAAGTTTATTTTGTTTTTTTTGGGGTTTTGGTCTGAAATCCAGTGTGCGTCCATGCAGCTGATATAATTCAAATACCCAAAGTGGGTTTAAAACCCTTTCTGTTGTTTTTCATTTAAAAAAACCCGCGTTTTTCATAAAACAAAACCTTCATTTTTGGTGCAAAATTCTTTGCGAAATTTTTAACCCCGGGGGTTAAATTAAAGCGTTGTTTGCGCTTGCTGACAAAAAAAACCGTCTTTTTCAAGCCAAATTTATATTTTTTTTTTGGTAGCCAAATTTCCAAGAAAGGGTTTAAATTACATTTTTTCTTGTTGTGTGGCGTAGAAAATAGATTGTAACCCTAAAAAAGTACAGTTTGTGGTGGTAAAATTTTATGGAAATTTACATCCAGGGGGTTAAATTTAAGCTTTGTTTTGCTGGGGTGTGACAAAAATAAACCGTCTTTTCAACGAAAATATATATTTTTTTTGGTAGCCAATTCACAAGAAAAAGGTTAATTAAAATTTTTATCTCTTGTTGTGTGGCGTAAAAAAAACCCCATTGAAATCGCTAAAAAGCTATAGTTTGGTGGCTAAAATTTATTGGCAATTTAACCCAGGGGTTAATTAAGCTTTGTTTTGTGGTGTGTGACAAAAAAAACCGTTTTTTTAAACCCCAAAATATATTTTTTTTTTTTGGTACCTTTTCACAAGCAAAGGTTAATTAAATTTTATCTTTGTTGTGTGGCGTGAAAATACGAATTGTAAAGCTAAAAAGCTATATTTGTGGTGGCTAAATTCATTGCGCAATTTCATCCGGGGTTAAATTAACTTTTGTTTTGTGGTGTGCTGACAAAATAACCGTTTTTTCAAGCCAAAATATATTTTTTTTTTGGTCCCAAATTCAAAACCAAAGGTTAATTAAATTTTTCTCTTGTTGTGTGGCGTAGAAATACGCCATGTAATACGCTACAAAGCTACTGTTTGTGGTGGCTAAATTCTATTGCGCCAATTTACATCCGGGGGTTTAATTAAGCGTTGTTTTGCTGGTGTGTGAAAAAAATAAACCGTCTTTTTAAACCCCAAATATATTTTTTTTTTTTTGGGTAGCCAATTCAAAGCAAAGTTAATTACTTTTTTTATCTTTGTTGTGGGTAAAAATAGAAAAAATACGCCATTTTTTTAACACGCTTTAAAAGGGGTTAAAAACTTTTTTTGTGGTTGGAAAAAATTTTTTTCCGCAATTTTTTAAAATTTTTTTCCTTTTTGGGTTAAAATTTTTTTTTGGGGCGTGTGTTTGTGATTTTGTGGGGGCTCAACATAAACCCGGGTTTGGTTTTTTTTTAAAAAAAAACCCAAAACCCATAATATTTTTTTTTTGGTAGTTTTTCCAAGAAAAAGGTTAATTACAATTTTATCTCTTGTTGTGTGGGTAGAAAATAGCCATGAAACCCGTACAAAGTACTAGTTTGTGGTGGCTCAATTCTATTGGCAATTTACATCCAGGGTTAATTAAGCGTTGTTTTGCGCTGTGCTGCAAAAAAAAACCGTCTTTTTAAACGAAATATATAATTTTTTTTAGTAATTACAAGCGAATTTTTAAATTAAGCTGTTTGTGCTTTTACATTTGTAAAAACAACAGGCTTGTAAACGAACATACAAGTAATTTTTCCGGCCTTTTTGGGGCGCAATTTATACCCGGGTTCCCCAAGCTTTTACTGGGTTCATTTGGAGAAAAAAAAACGGGTGTTATTTATATATACGATGCTTCTCAAACGTGTCTGTACTTTTTGAAAAAACAGTATGTCAGACAGAGAGGGGGCAGGCTTGCAACTGCGAGGGGAGTGGCACAAAATTTCTGAAACGGGCCAGGTCGCAGCACAGCAAGGGGAGTCGCAGAGGGGTCCCCCCGGTGAGGCCAAAAACTGCCGCTGTTCTGCGGCCGTGTGTTGTTCAGAAAACCCAAGGGTTCTTGATTGGTTGACTAGGTCACCCCTTTCCCAGATGACATCTGACAACCCCCCCAAGAGTCGGGGGGCCCCTCAGACACAAATTTAGTTGGCATGGCCCGGGGCGGGTCGCGGCCCCCTCACTGTCCTCAGCCCGCCTCTGTCCATCCGTTCCCTCAGCCAGGGACTACTATGGGGTCGGGGCTCAGCGCCACTATTTAGGAGGATGAACAATTTTGAGGAGGGCAGCGCAGCTACTTGGCAGGAAGAAATGGGGCCATTCCCCCGTTTCTTGCGTAGGCGGCAAAGTATAGATGTGGGAGTGGCATGGGGGTATGTGGTGGGAGGTCAGCCGGCTTCCCAAGACGGTGTGAGGACAGTAGTGACGATGAAACAAATAGATGTGATTTTGGCCGACCGCATTGGGGCCAGGTGAAGCAAGGGTTCATCATGTCGGGAAAAGAGGGCGTCAGTTGCGGGGTAGGCAGCGGCGCAGCAGCAAGTGGGTTGTGGGGCCCGTGGTCAGCAGGGTTTTCAGCAGTGTGGGTGGGAGCCAAGGGGCCCAAAGGGGTGAAAACCCGTTTCGCAGGTCCAAGACAGTAGGGCACGGGGGCTCGGCGAGGCACGGCGCAGTAGTCACTCAGTGCGGAGCGTTGGCGGTAAAATCGCTACTCGGCGGTGTGGATTTTGCTAAAACCCCGGGGGAGCCGAATATGGGATATGTAGATTTTGTGGGCAAAAAGGAAGGTTGGCCCGGGGTACTTTGGGCACAACGGCCCGGTAACACATGCAGGTCACATCGGTGGTGGGGGGAAAGGGGGGTCAGTGGGGTGGTCCATCCTGCCGTGCAGCGCAGCAGCGGCCATGGGACGCATGCCCTTTCAGCCCGTCAAAGGCTCCCCACCTCTGAGAAGGCAGCTGTTTTCTTTTTACATCCTCTCCCGGTCCGATGCTCCTCCTCGAAATCGGGCCAGCAGTCGTTTAAGGGCGTTGTAAAGAGACAACGTATGCGTCCAACCTTAAGGTGCAGCGTGACCGTTCCTGTAGTTGTTGGTACTGCAGTCCCCCCCTTTCCAAATTTTTGGACCTGCCATTTAGAGAAATAAGGCTTGTGCCCGGCCCAGATGGAGAGTTTCCAAGCCCTAATTTCTTTTCCAAAAAAGGGGTACCAGCACTTCAAATTTAGAAAAAGAAGTGGGTCGTCCTTGGCTTATGGTTTGTTCCAAAAGGTACCGGCAGCGCGGCGTCTGGAGCTGTAATACGGGGCAGGGCCAAGTTGCCCTTTTCGGCCATGGGTAATGGTTCCTGCCCAGGCACCCCAAAAATTGGGAAGGGACGCGTTTCTCCTCCCGTTGTCAAACTGTGCTCCCGCGCCCGTCGCCTCCTCCTCCCCCCCACCCAAACCTCTCGCCCAAAGACTGCTCCCTATACCACATGTGTGGGCACAGCGGTGTCACGCGTTCTAACCAAGCTTGCCTCGGCGAAAGAAAGTCCAAGGGGAGGGGTGCTCCGGTCATGCAGCAAGAAATCGTGTGTGGCTTTTTCCGCGCCAACGCAAATGGAACCTTTGTGAGGACAATGGGGGGGAACAGGTTCCGCGCTGCACCGAGGAGGATGGTCCCGCGCCCCCGATGGCGCAGTTCAATCGGTTGTAAAAAGGTTCCTGAAAATTTCCACCCTCTTTAGAAAAATTTTTGAAAATGGCCAGGAAACTGTGCATGCATTTATCCCTTGTCAAGCCCAGGAACCCCTCTGAGTTGCGCGGCAGAAGGCCCCCCCCAAACGCTTATATGCGATGTTTCCACCCGCTGGAAACCCGTGCACATGTTGGGGACTGTAGAACAGAGAAAGGGCCCTTAACGATTTTTTGATGATCCAGGCAGACGAAGATCCCCTGTGTAACTTTGATGTCGCCCGTGGCAGCTATGCGTGACACCTGCCCTTTGTTTAGGCCCTTCGAGGGGCCACGTTTTTTTGTCGTCGCCCGGGTGGGATGAAAAAACGTCTTCCACGCTTCTTTTCCTGGGAAAAGAGCTGAAAAATCTGTCTGGGCAGGGGATGGGATGTGGGAACCCCCTCGTGGCCCCATGGGTCCGGTGGGGACTGAAAAAGGAGGAGGGGGGGGAGGCATTGGAGAGAAGATTGTCTGGTGAAAAGAGTGGATTTTCTCCCGGTGACAAGAGAGGAGGAGCGGAGCAGGGGAGGAGGGGATGGGATGAGGAAGACGAGGCAGAGATCCCAAGCACCGGTGGCGATTCGTGGGGAAAAGGAGGCGGGACCTCGGAGTCCTTGTGCAGATTTTCCCCCAGCATGCTTATTTGCCTGGGTAGGAAGCCGAATAGTTTAGCCCGGCAGAGGGAGACTTCGGGTCTCCCCCCTATTGGACCCCCGCTACCGGTCAAAAAGGGGCCTTTTTCCCGCTATTGGGGGAAAAACAAACTCAATACTATGGGAAATCCTCCCTAATCGTTGGGCCCCTGCCCATGTGCGGCATCGTCCTCCCCTTTCCCGGTTGACCGGGGGGTTCCCTCAGCGTCCGTACTACTGCCGCGGGCTGGGGGAAGGTGGGGGGGTAGGGCGTACCAGCTCCTTTTAGCAGTAACCCAAGTCTGGAGAATAAAGGCGTTCCCTTTACCGCTAGTGAGGAGGGCAGTCACCAGCGCAGCGCAGCAGGACTGGAGCTTCCCTGAACCAACGGTTGTGGCCACTTGGACAGACTCTGACCCCCCGTTAGAAGATCCGCTGGACTAGGGCAGCCAAAAAATGGATGTGTGGCCGCAATTCCCGGTTTGCAGTGGAGAGCTGTCCTGCCCCGGCCAGTAGTGTGGATCAGAGCGGGTGTTCAGTGCGGGGGGGCCATGTTACCCCAAGGAGAACCCGCTTTTCCACGGGGAAAAGTTTAAGACGACCTTTGTCAAGTGAATCAGGCGTGGATCGGCCCGGATTTCCCCACCCAAGCCTTTGGCGTCAGTTGGGTTAAACTCTGCCTCAGCCCTTTCTGATGCCGCAACCCGCCTGATGCCCACATCTGCTGATAGTTTCTCCATCTGCCCACCACGTCTTTACCAGGGAATGGTATTGGCCCCCCCTTTTAAAACTCTGTCATTGTGCCCCTCTTGTGTCAGTGTGGCTGCTGTTGCTGTTTCCGTGACCCCTACCTGTGTTTTGTGCCCCTGCGGCCCCGGTACTGTTTTGCCCCTCGAATGTCATTGTGCCCTCTCTGACCCCATGCAGTTGTCCTGTCATCACCCCCATCTCTGTATTGTGCCACTGTCCTCATCTGCGCGCCGTGACCCCCCCTTCAGTATTGTGCCCCTCGTGGCCTAATTTTTTGCCACCTGCGAATTCATTGTGCCACCCCGACCTCATGTGCGCGTGATCCCGTCGTGCCCCCCAACTGGTCATTGTGCCACGTTTTTACCTTATGCGTGTGTTGCTCCCGCCGGGCCCTCACACTGTGCATTTTACCCCTCTTTGGCCCACTCCTTTTTTGCCAGCTCAGAAATTTTTTCATTGTGCCCCCTGCCTGACCTATGCTGCTGACCGTGCCTCCCACTGGTCATTGTGCCCCTTGCGGCCCGGTACTGTTTTTTCCCCTTCCCCAAAGTCATTGTGCCACTGTCGACTCATGTGCTGTGGTGCGCCGTCACCCACACTCTGTCACTAAGTTGCCCCCTGAGTTCAGTTTTTTTTTTTCCGCTTTTGCTGCCAGCTTTATCGGGTACCTTCCTGTTCAGTTTTTTGGTCAGTTTTTCCCCATAAGTGCCCCGGGGATTTTATGTGAAGCGATTTAAGGCGGCGGCAGTCATGGCGTGTATACTAAAACACAACATTGTATGGGCCAAACCAAGCTCCCTCTGCATATTTAACATGGACAACGTTCTCAGCCCTGCAGGGTTGTGCAAGCCCGGAAATAGCCCCTTTTTAACGCGATTCGTGCCGAAATAATTCGGAAGAAACGAAAATTTTTTCGGAAAAATTCGGCGAAAATGCCGATCGAATTTTTGAGAAATTGCCCTTCTAGGTGTCATTCATCGCACCATAGAATATACTGGGAAACTGCAAAAAATGGGGGCAAAATGTGAAAAAAACGCACTTGCGCCGTATTTGCAGGAGTTGCTTTTATGTTGTTCAATCTTCGCAATAAATGATATGTTATCTGCTTTCTACAGGTTGATACGAATCGGCAAAAAACCCAAACATTTTTCCTTTTTTCAAAATTTTTCCCCAGTCCATTTTTTTACGACCAAAAAACTTTTTTTACTAACACCTAAGGACGGAGTGATGGCCTTTTTTGCAGGGGAACTTACTTTTTATTGTACCTGTTTGGAATACATGGTCTTTTGTGATAAATTATTCAATTTTTGCGGACGTGAAAAGGACAAAAAAAAAACATTTTTTGGGTTGGGAAATTATGTTATTTTTTAAAAGTTCTGACTTTTTCGGACGTGACGATACCAAATATGGGTAACTTTTTCATTACTTTATTTTCTTAATTTGTACAATAGCAAAACGGGGGTTATTTGAACTTTTAACATATATATTTACACTGTAAAACATTTTTTTTCATTACTACGTAAAAATACAACAATGGCAGTTATGAGTCATGGTAAATGAAGTATAGCTCACCAGCTTGATTGCTTCCTCGCACCTGTGACTGTGCTCCCTTTTGGGGAAATCGTGTGGCCGTGATTCCTGGCTCCCGGCAGTGAGCCCTAAACCAATATGTTTAAAAAAATTTGTTCAAAAATTTAAGAAAAGGACCCAACAGTTACTTCAGATTCTGAAAAATTTTTTGAAAAATCCCCAAAAGTACAGAGGGAAGAAAAAACAGTTAAAACCGACGCGTTTCAGGCTTTACATCTTAACCCTTGATCACGGTCACATTACTACTGATTCAACAGCCTTGTTAAATAGAAATATGTGCGTTACATTTTTTTACACGTCATTTCCCTTCACCTTTAAAATCAAGACTTATTCCTATCCCTCATATCCTATATATGTAAACATATTTTGTTATTATATTGAGATCTTGCAAAGATTGCTAGCCAACTAACCTCAATAAATGTACGCCAGATCATTTCTATGGTTCAAACCCCACGGTGCTCTAGTCTCTAGTTCGTGAATCCAGTGTGTCCCACGCAGGCGCACTAGATGTTCCCAGTCTCCTCCACTATTCGGGCAGTTTACTCTTTCTTTGCCAAAGCACGAAGCTTTCTAGTGAGCTATTGTGTAGCTTTACAAAGTGTTTTGCTGCTCCTGAATGGGTAACTTGTTCCTTTCTTATATTTGCTAGATGTTCTTGTATTCTGACTTTCATTTTTCGCATACTGCTCCCTACGTATATTTTCTCACAAGTGGTACAATAATTACGATACACAATTCACAGTAAAGTTATAGAACAAAGATTAAAAGAAAGGGGTTACTCAAAAAAAAACTTATTAGTTCAGCAAAAAGAAAAATACAAAACAAAACACAAGCATCACAACTTGAGAAAAATAATAAAAAAGGAAAGATAGCAAGAACATAGTGTATTCTACATCATATAGTTTACAATTCAATCAGATTATGAAAATCTTTTTTAAAAATCTAAACATAGTCAGGCAGGATCCCATTCTTGCAGAATTTATTGATGAAGGAGTGGTTATGGTGGCCAAGCTCAGTAGAACTATAAGAGATAGAGTGTCATCAAGTAGTTTTTCCAGTAAAGACTTAAAGAGTACATGGCTTAGTCTAAAAGGTTTCTTTCCAGGTGGTAAAAAAAAGCTGCACAATATGTAAATACATTTATAAAATCAATACTTTCACATGCCAGATAAATAAAACAAAAGTTATAAAATTAACAAATTTATTAACTGTGATACTGATCATATTGTGTATGTTATTTATTGTACCACTTGTGAGAAAATATACGTAGGGAGCAGTTGTTTTGCCAACTATTTTAAGGGGTCGGATACGTCTTCAAAGAAGGCAACATCAAATGCTTTATTTATTTTATTACATGAAGAATTCAGTGATTACATAAGACTAAAAGAAGATAGTGTGATATTGTGTATACTTTTACATAATATAGATTACAAAGGCAAGCCACGCAAAATATTGGTTACAAAGGCAAAGCACGCATAATATTGGTTACAAAGGCCAGGCACGTATAATATTGGTTATAAAGGCAAAGCACGCATAATATTGGTTACAAAGGGCAGGCACGGATTTAATATTTGGGTTTCAAAGGCCAGGGACGCATAATATTTGGGTTTCAAAGGCCAGGGCCGCATAATATTGGTTACAAAGGCAAAAGGCCAAAAACGATATAATATTGGTTACAAAGGCAAGGCACGCATAATATTGGTTATAAAGGCCAGGCACGCATAATATTGGTTACAAAGGCAAGGCACGTATAATATTGGTTACAAAGGCCAGGCACGTATAATATTGGTTACAAAGGCCAGGCACGCATAATATTGGTTACAAAGGCAAGGCACGTATAATATTGGTTACAAAGGCAAGGCACGCATAATATTGATTACAAAGGCAAAGCACGCATAATATTACAAATACTTACATCACACCTATTTAAGGGTCAAAGCTTTTCAGGAATCACATGAACATCCTGAGATCCACCGTGCACGGGTGTCACCTCATACAGGTCAAAGCTTCACCAGGAATCTTATAAGCATCTATCCATAACATCAGCTGGGAGAAGTGGGCCAGCGAAGATAGAGAGATACTCCTGGGATACTACACTTTGGCGGTGAGGCATCCTTCTATAGCCCACAGGTCCAGATACTTCTACCTTCGCAGCAAACTTTCTCAGCTTATATATCCTTTGAAACAAATGCCTGCGTAACCAAGTGTTACGCAGGCTAAAAGATCAGTACTTTTCCAGTATCAGGCCTCCCACTTCCAAATGACCAGTCCTTCAGAGGTTAACCTGGCACTGGAAAAATCTATCCCCGGATGTTGAACACCCCTGGTCATAAGCCATGAACACCTGCGTTCCCATGATTTCTCCCCGAACATCGCTGCGTAGTATCACAGTAACAAAGCTATGTCTATGTGGTGCAGCATTCTCAAAACAAACTATTTGAGCAACATTCATAACAGACCTATGTGTACAGGGCTGTGTAGTCTCTCACTAAACATTACCAGCAGTTAGGAAATTTACAGCTTAAAGACTAGCTATTACCATCTAATATTCTTAAAGAGATACTGTCAATATGGATTCCTGATGGCCAATTAATGTCTTAGCAATACAGCAGTATGCAAAAAATGAAAGTCAAAATACAAGAACATCTATCAAATATAAGAAAGGAACAAGTTACCCATTCAGGAGCAGCAAAACACTTTGTAGAGCTACACAATAGCTCACTAGAAAGCTTCAGGTGCTTTGGCATAGAAAGAGTAAACTGCCCAAATAGCAAAGGAGACTGGGAACATCTAGTGCGCCTGCGTGGGACACACTAGATTCACGAACTAGAGACCAGAGCACTGTGGGGTCTGAACTATAGAAATGATCTGGCATACATTTATTGAGGTTAGTTGGCTAGCAATCTTTGCAAGATCTCAATATAATGACAAAATATGTTTACATATATAAGATATGAGGGAAAGGAATAAGTCTTGATTTTAAAGGTGAAGGGAAATGACGTGTAAAAAAAGTAATGCCCATATTTCTATTTAATAAGGCTGTTGAATCAGTAGTAATGTGACCGTGATCAAGGGCTAAGATGTAAAAAAAAAGCTGGGTCGGGTTTTTAACAATCTTTTTTCCCATCTGCACTTTTGGATGTTCAATAAATTTTCACGAATGCTGAAGTAGACTGCTGGGTCCATTTCTTCAATTTTTGAAGCTATATTTTGAAGTTCTGCTACTTCCTGCCAAATACTGACTTCGATAAATACCTTTAGACACATGTACAAGCCATAAGGTAGCGTGGAGAAGCCTGGACAACCGGCTTTGAGGGCCTGGGCAATGTTTCGAGGGAAACTCCGCCCCCTGTGTGCTGCACAGCAGGTTGTCCGGGCTTCTCCTCGCTACCTTATGGCTTGTACATGTGTTAAAAGGTATTTACCGAAGTCAGTATTTGTCTGCTGTTTTTCTAAAAGTTTTTAATATGAAGACAAGAAGTGTTTAAAGGATTTACTTGTTGTATGTGAAAAGTTAATAAATCATTTGATAAGCTACGAGGCTGAATGCGGGTTTGTCTAAATGTTCATTGAAATATGGATGAAAAGGGGAAATGAGGAAAACCCAAAGACTAACCTGCCAGCGTGCAAATACAAAGATTGGGATTATAGCGGTAATTGTGTATAAAGCGCATTCACTAGGCTTCCAGCTGCCATGTTAAACGATTGGGACACAGCGATCTCACCGCTGATGTCCCGATTGGAGTGTGGAACTGTGCGCTAAGGGGTTTTAAAAACAGCCGGAAGGGTGGGGGGCTCCCCCTGCGCTCAACCACTGGTTGTTAACTGAAATTTAACAGCAAATACCCCGGGGGGTATTGTGGAGATTACCGTCCCAATCAAGTGAGGGTGGGCTTTTAACAGAAGAGAAGTGACCTTCAGATAAAGCCCAAGTCCGGCTGGGCTGGGTTTATTTAACTAACCCCTTAAGCCCAGACCCTTAAAAAAAGAATGACCAGAATTTTTTTTTTAGTTTTGCCCCTTGCGTTTCAACATTGTAAATTTTTTATTATTTAATGCACGTCGGAATGAGGCCCCCGTTTTCTTTGAGACGAGTTGTATTTTATGGGGGGGTAGTTTAAAACACTTTTAAATAATTGCAGAAATTTTTTTTTCATTTTTTTAAATTTTTTAGTTTTTTAAATTATTTTTTTACACCATCCACATTTCACACTTAATAACTTGTTAATTCTACAGGTTATTAGGGTCGTGTGGAAACCTAATAGTATATAATATAATGTGTATAATATAATAGTATATAATATGTGTTGGGTTTTTTTGTGTGTAATATACAGTATGCACAAATTTTTTTTTATTTAAATATTTTTTTTTTACCTTTTTTATGTTTTTTATATTTTTTTTTCTTTTTAAATCCCTGAAGGGGGAATATTTTGTAATATATTTAAAATATTATATATATTATAATATATATATATATTTTTATTATATTATATATATATATTTTTTTTTCACTTCGTAATGTATTAGGGGGATTGCATATTTATGCTAATATATTATAATCTGTGTCAGTTTGACACAGGCAGCAGTCAGGGAACAGCACACGTTGCCCTGATCATGGTTGTTACCAAACAGCCCTGGTCTCTAGGTCCCCCGGGTGACTGTGCAGCTTTTCCCCAGGCTCTTTGATCATCGGGTGTCCGATCACCCCGCAGACCAGGGGAAAACCCTTTGATTGCGCTGTGGTGAAGATCCCCGGCAATCAAAAGGGGTTAAAAACACCGGCTGCTCTGGCGGGCTTGTAATACACCCGATCAAGCGTTGCTGCGGCGCCGGGGGCAACAAACCTGATGTCTGCAGCGATGCCCAAAAAATCTTGTAGCGAAAAGACCCCACCAGCTGATTAAAAGGGGTTTAAAAGACAGAAAAAAAAACACGCCTTTAAAT
>JAODAL010006781.1:0-37500 GCA_025379985.1 Phyllomedusa bahiana
CTGGGGGTCTAGATGGGCGTAAAAAATTTCCAACCTACACAAAGCTCCCCGGACAATGAAATCAACATAGATGGGGTTTCCCCTTCAAACTCTCACCCAGAGAAAGAACCCCCCAGTTTGCTGCAATTCGCCAGAAAAAACCGGCCGCTCTTTGAGAAATGGAAACCTTCTAGCAACCCCCAAAACTAGCCGGCTCCTAAAAAAAACCAACCGCCAAGATATACGCCCTTGTGGTCAGACAAACAACTAACTCCGATCGAAACTCAGGACCCCTTTTACGTTCCTTTATTGTTTTTGGGTATCAAAATGCATGGACCCCCCACCTTCCCTTTTTTTTTTTCTACAGGTTCAACCCGGACTTGCCCCCCTTGTTTTCCCCTTGAGGGAATAATTTTTTCCTTGCAATGTTTTTTAAAATTTTTTTTTCCAAGTTTTGTTATATTTATGTTTTCTGTTGGATTTAATCTCTAAAAACTGCTATTTGTGCATGTGTATTTTAAAATTTACAAAGTTTTTTATATCATAATCGGCCTAAACATTTTTTACCTGTTGTTCCTCAGTCGTGAAATTGTGGACCTAAAATTTTAAAGGGGTTTTAAAATTCACCTTTAAGCGTTCTTTGCTGTGGGGATGTGACAGATCAAATGCGGGCCCCTAAAAGTCTGAGGGACACATTTAATGTTTTTTGACCCACAATTTCATCCCCAAAATTTTCCCGTTTTAATCAATCACATGCTTCAAAAAAGAAGCATGTTGCAATCTTAATTAAAAACTCAATTTCGTTTTCCCTTAATCCAAATTAATGATCCTGAGCCGGTTCATCTTCTGGTTTGTGAGATTAACTCCAAAACCGTAACCCTTTTACATTAGCCCCAATAGAAACCCCAAAATTCCCTTTATTCGTAAAGTCTTTTTTCCCCACAAAGAATGCACGGGAAGGGGGACTTTTTTATTTGGGAACTTTAAAATATGGGTTAACAATGCTATTGATAGATCTGAGAGAGATTAAAAACCCCCTTTCCTTAACTCCCTTCCCTTTTAGAGGAAGAGATACATGATATTTTTGGGGCTATAAACACCACAAAAAAATTATACCTTTTTCTCGGCCCCCAAACATTCTTCTCGTATGAATTTTTTTCCCTGACCCCAAAATTTTTTGCTCCCCCCCCAATAACCCCCCCCCGAAAAATTGGGGGTAACTAAGGGTCCCCGACCATGCACCAGAATTTTGACCCTTTGAAACCCCCTGCATAAACCCGCCCTCGAAATCCCAAACGGAAAATCAAAATTCCTTTTTAAAATCCAGACAACTCATTTCAAAAAAGGCAGATTAAAGATATTTTCACTTTTAACACCCCTAGTGCTCCCTCCCCCCCCCATCATGGTGTGCCCACAAGGGGCTTTTTATCCTTGGATTTTTCATCCAGCTGGGGCCCCCGTCCTTCTAGGGAAAAAAATATCAGTCCTCCCCTTTTAAAAACCTAATAACCAATATTCAAAGATTAGAAACCCTGATTTTAAAAGCTAATCCTTCTCCGACTAAACGTACTGCACTAGCCTCCTTAAGAAATGACCTACGTATTCTCTACCTACAGAAATACGAATTCAATCTATCTAAGATGAAATGGACATTTTACGCACAAGGCGATAGACCCTCTAAACTTCTAGCCAAAAGAATTTTAAAGTCCTTACCAAAACCCAAATCTAGGATATCCCATTTATTATCTCCTTCTGGTTACAAAAAATCATTAACTCCCCTTGACATTGCAGAACAGTTTGCCTCCTATTATGCTGGCCTTTTATAACCTTCAATCATCAGAAAAACATCCCTGCCCCTCGGACTAGACATTAATAACTTTCTTTCCTCCATATCCTTGCCAACTTTATCATCATCTCAAGTAGAAATGTTAAATTCCCCCATTACTCAATTGGAAAGTTGAGCAAGCCGTTTCGTCACAGTAAACTAAACAAGTCGCCGGGGGCCCGACGGTAAATTTCAAAAAGATTATTACCAACTATTTTCAGATCTCTTCCCCCCATCTAACCAATCTAGTAATGAGATTGCTATGTCCAGTAACCCGCCAAAGGGAAATACTACAAGCCGTTTTACCACAATTCCAAAACGGGCAAAAACCAAAGGATAATACAGCTAATTTTAGACCTATCTCGCTACTAAACACGGACATTAAGATTTATGCTAAAATACTAGCTTCCCCGACTTAATATTGTCCTACCAAATCTAATTCACAGAGATCAAACGGGTTTTGTTCGGGGTAGACAGCCAGAGATGCGACACGTACGCTTGCTTGATTTGTGCAAAATCGCTAACTTGTCAAATATGGATGTCGCCTTTCTATCATTGGATGCTGAGAAGGCATTTGATAGAGTTAACTGGCAAATATATTAAAATAGTCCCCGAATAAATTTGGGGTTTACGGCTTTATTTTTGATGCGATTATGTCTTTGTACCTATACCACAGCGACTGATTCTAGCTCTGGCTTTGGATCTCCTCCTTGTTTGACCTATCTAATGGTACTTAGACAGGCGTCCGCTCTCTCCCGTATATATACGTAATGTGGTAATTGAACCTCTGGCCGAACATATAAGAAAAAATCTCAATCTCGGGTTACTTATCCAACAAGACCAATCACAAAATAAGTCTCTATGCAGATCATGTAATGTTAATTGTTTCGAACCCAGGCACATCCATCCCTACCATCCTAGAAACACACAACTTTTTCTAAAGTTTCTTATTACAAACTGAAACCTCCAAGTCCCATTCAATCATCCCTAAAAATAATCAGACTTCTATCAAATTTCTACTTTGAAGGCCTTTGATTTTAAAAGTGGAAGTACACTGCAGTTGATTACCTTATGTAATAAAGTCCACTCCATCCCCTTTCTCTTGACACTAGACCTTAATTTATAAATCTCTCCTGACAGATTTAGAAGTGGAATCAAAAGGTTGACCACCCTTAATCTTTCCTGGATCGCTAAAATTATGCCATCAAAAATTCTCTGCTTCTGAATTTATATACATATGTAGAGCAATTCCTTATATTATTACCCAAAAGCGATCAACCTTAGATTTCAGTCGACTCTATTCTACTTTCATCTGAGTGGGAAAGAAAGTTTTTCTAGAGTTAAGGCGAGACCTTTTGATTTCAAAAGCGCAAAAGAAGGAGATCTAGCATGCCAAATTTTTTTCCTACAATGCAGCTATTCAGCTCCAGCAAACCATTTTTTTCTTTGGAACCCTGGCCCTTACTCCTTTGGTCCCACATTGATCTCACTCATTCACTCTTATACCATTTTACTACCTCACCTCAAAGCTTCGCTCTTTGGTTTTCCCTTACCAAATTATCGCCACTTAAATCAATATTCAGTATATGTTTAACTTATGGTCTAGGTACTACAACTCTTGGATAACATTTTAGCTAGAAAAGATATTCCCTTAGATCTTTTGCGCTGCTGTCTGACTCTTCTTCCACTTCGCTTGTGCAGGAGTCGAGGTATTCAACAGTAGATCAGCTTTACCAAGGACCAACTATTACCATTTCACAACTATTTCCATACTCCTTTTCTCTCCCCCGCTCAACCTTTCTTTCAATTTCTCAGATTCGACATTATTCCTCCAGAACTAATTTGAACTGCCGAATTCCCCACCGCCTAATTTTCCGATTTTTAAAATTTTCTTGGCAAGAAAAAAGGCATAGAAAAAGGCCGTTTCTTTGATATATCAAGGCATTACTGGCCAAAGACCTGGAACTCTAAATTCTCACACAGATGAAAAGATATGGGAAAGAGAACTTTCCTTACACTTTCTAGGTAACAATTGGATCAAAGCACAAAATATTTCATCCTCCCTGTCTAAATGCATAAACATTAAAGAGACATGTTTAAAATACATTTACGATGGTACCACCTCCCTCGAGACTGGCCAAAATTTTTCCCAGCTCCTCGTGATCTCTGCTGGAAGGTTGCGGCCACAAGGTAATCTTGTTACACGTTGGTGGGGCGCCTCAGTACTTTCAAAACTCTGAAAGTCGGTTTTTTCCTCCTGCTATAAGATGTCACGACCTGTCATTCGCTTTAACCCCTGAACTGCGGTTTTAGACATAGGATTAGACATCTACCTATCTTCCCTTCCGCTCACAATTAAAATTCCAATACCTTCATAGCAGCTAGAACAGCTATTGCATTTAACTGAAATAAGAAGACTGTACCCCCTCTATATCCGAAGTAATTAGGAGAAATTTTAACTATGAACTGCGCTTGTGAAATTAGACTATTCCCCATTCTCTGTATAAAGAAAAATTCCCTCTGGGACTTGTGTTATCTTCCAAAACTAGTGGCTCCTAAAATCCTATATTTAATTTCTCTGTATACTTCTCAACAGCAATATAAGATGGAGTTATGAGTTTTTCTAATTGTGATCATGTTTTATTACCACGATGGTTTTTAAATTTTACACTGTTTGGTGTCCATTTTGGACACTTGTTATTGTTTCATCTACTGCTCTAATGTATTGTAAATAATTGTTAACTGCTCAAATCTTTAATAAAGTTATGTTTAAAGACTACAATGGGAGAAGTAGCTCGCGCTCTGATTGGCTGGGATAGCCAAGTCCCCCGCTGTTCAATCCATCAGCTCTTTTCTGCCATTTTTTACTGTATTTTGAACAGTCCCCGCCTTTGATTTTGATTGGTTCAAAATTCTCTCATAGGCTTATAATTGGGGTCCCTGAGTCGCTCCTATTCTGATTGGTCGGGATAGCCAAGCCCCCTACTATCAGCCAAACAGCTCTTTTCTGCATTTTTAACTGTATTTTTGAACTGTCCGCTTTGATTCTGATTGGTCAATAGTTTCTCCATAGTTTTTAAATGGTTCACTGTCGCTCCTATTCTGATTGTGCCGGTTTCTGCCGACCAATGAAGAATAGCTTCAAATTTGAATTACTGTAGTTTCCCGGCAATTTCCAATATCCTAATTCTATGATATTGCGCCGTTCAGATTTTTGTAAAGTGATTTTTTTTTAAATGTATTTTTTATTTTTGAGTTTGAGCTCTTTTCGTGAGAATGTTTTTTCCACCTTTATGAAGGCGATTTTTTTTATTCCATACTCCGCATGGACATCTTTAATGATTTTCTCGCTGTTTTCCAGCCTGTCTCGAATCGGAATACATGTGAGGCGTAGTCCCGCACAGCGCCCATGTCCCCACACTGCGCCCATGTCCCCGCACTGTGCCCCACACACTTGCGAGGCGCAGGGAACTTTTCCCCGCATGTATGAGCGCACTACCTCGGGCGGCGAATCATAGGTGCAGTGCCGCACTGCGCCTAAGTCCCGCACTGCGCCTCAAACACTGGCGAGGCGCGGCGGACTTTACATTGAATGTATGAGCGCGCCCCGGCGCAGACATAAATCAGGCGCAGATTTCGCCGGAAAAGTGCGCCCCGACGTGGCGAGATTCATACATGTCGCCCATAAAGTCTATTGCAGCAGGCTTACTTCAGCAGCAAAACAAAGGTTAAGTCAAGCATCAAAAGGAGACCAAACTCCACCGTGTGGCTGGTGAACTCTCTTGATAGAAGACCCACAGGTCTGTTTCAGGGGTCAGTAGCAGACTCCTCTCTCCTGCTCAGCACCCTCTGGAGACAAGTGCTTCCAAACACTCTTTTAGCATCAGATTGACTCTTTCACCTGGTCTCTTCCTGCAAAGGCTTTAAAGGCCTAGGGATACCAGTAAAGCCTGGACCGGAGGGGTGAACGGCCTCCCACCCACGCTACAGCCGTTCAGAAAAAAACAGCCCAATAAAGCTGCACAGCAGCTATACTAAAATAAACAAACATAAGTAACCTATGGTTACTTATCTATAATGCTGTATTTTCCCCACCAAGGTCCGGTTCCTTGGTGGCCCCACTAGTGCAGTTCTCTTGCTGCCATTCTGCTGTTTTGGAAAGGCCGGGATGTCCCACTGGATCGGCTTCTCTAACATCCCTGGTACTTCCCTACTATTTGCATAATACTAGGGACATACCTTCCATCCACTATCTTTCCTGCTGGTTGCTTACAACATATATGCACACACATGCATATACACACATACACACCTAAGTGTATACACACACATATATACATTCAGCACAGTTAATATTCATGAAGATTATGTGGTGTTCCCTTTATTATACTATTTAGCACTGATCTCTACAATGAGGCTACTCACTCACTTGAGACCTCCCCGGGCACCTGTGGCTGCTGCAGCTGATGACTCCATACTGAAGGCTGTGTAGTTGCATGGTCCGGGAGCAGGGAGCAGCACAGCAGGGGGCGGAGTTTCTCACTCATGTGCTGCTTCCTGACTGCCAGGCGCATTCCAATATCAGGAGCATTACAGAGCGCCTGCGGCACCTTGTAATGCGCTTGAGATCTGAGGTTATGCTGGAGGAGTGTCGCACTACAACCATAGGAAGCTACATATTTATGACCTTTGAATGGTAAATTCAGGCGCATTACTGCTCGGACAGATAGAGCACTTTAAAAGTAGTTGACCTGAGTCGCTTGGTATCTAAAAAGCACTAAATCTATGACCCGCAGTAGAACAGGTTCATAGATTCAGGCACATTCTACGGTACTAATGCACACAAAAAAATGGTGATAGATGGTTTGGTGATAGGAGAGAGTTGATTAGGTAGAGGAATGAATGGACGGCGACTGGTGGACTCAGATTATTACATAAACAGAAGGTCCAACATTTATGAAATACTGGAAGGAGATGAGGACAGGGAAGCCCAGACACAGTAAAAAGACACAGTAGGAGCCTAAGACACAGAGCACCTACCTGCCACCACTAACTGCAGACCCTCAAAGAATTCTCAGCTCTGCAGCTCCTTAAATAAGGTGTGTGATGTCATAAGAACTGGGCGGGGCTAGAACTCAGATCATATTGTGACATCAGCAGGTAATAACTAATGTATGCAGAGGAGCTGTCAGCTGTGATGTCATAAGAACTGGGCGGGGCTGAAAGCCAGATCATTCCATTACATCACAGGCAGCAGATGGATGGATGGAGGGACAAAGGGATGATTGGAAGGATGAGTTGATAGATGGAGAGAAAGATGATGGCTAGTTAGTTGAAAGGATATATTAGAGAACAATAAAGAAATAGTCTCCTTTAAAATTCTTTTGTTTATGGCTCCAATGAATTTCTATAATATGATATCATCTCAACTGATATAATGGAGATGAGGCTAGAATTGTCTCCAGTATAAAATGTCTGAGAAGCCCCAGGAAGTGATGAGCATCATGTGGCCATAGTTATAAGGGCTGAGATGACAATATTGGGTTCACTCATTTTCGGGGTTTATCAGTAATTAATAATTAAATGATGTTATATAAGAAACACAAAATATAAAGAAGAACTCTGCTCAAAGGGAAATATCGAACAAGATATGCAAAACATGAGGGTCCCAGATTTAGGAAAATGGGGATCACTTGTTGACAAGGCTGTTTCTGTAACTCCTATAAAATTCACAGAGGGAAGTTGTGAACCCTTTTCGTTCTTAGTTTCATTTTTTTTCCTTCTACCTATCAAGAGCTATAACTTTTTTATTTTATTTTATATTCATTAGCTGCAGGACACATCTACCTGGCTACTGGGGGGTTATATGGGGCATCTATCTGGCTACTGGGGGCTATATGGGACATCTACCTGGCTACTGGGGGCTATATGGGGCATCTACTAGGCTCCAGAGGACTATCTGGGGAATCTACCTGGCTAAGGTGGGGCGAGTAGGGGCATCGACCAGGCTACAGAGGACTATATGGGGCATGGACCTGGCTACAGAGGGTTTATATGAGGCATCTACCAGGCTACAGAGGACTATATAGGGCATGTACCTGGCTACAGGGCACTATATGGAGCATCTACCTGGCTATAGGGGACTAAATGGGGCATCTACTTGGCTACAGGGGGCTATATGGGGCATCTACCTGGCAACAGGGGCCTATATGGGACATTTACCAGGCTACAGGGTGCTATGTGGGGCATCTGCCTGGCTATAGGGGGCTATGTGGGACATCTGCCTGGCTACAGGAGGCTATACGGGTCATCTCCCTGGCTACAAGGGGCTATGTGGGGCATCTCCCTAGCTACAAGGGGCTATGAGGGGGATCTCCCTGGCTACAGAGGGCTATGTGGGGCATCTCCCTGGCTACAGGGGGCTATGTGGGGCATCTCCCTAGCTATATGGGGCATATTACCTGGCTACATGGGGCAACTACCTGGCTTCAGGAGGCATATTACTATCCGGCTACAGGGGGCAAAATTACTACCTAGCTACAGAGGGCAATTTACTACCTGGCTACAGGGAGCAAAAATACCTATCTACCTACATGGGCAGATATAACTGTCATCTACAGGGACTTTATACACACTTATCTACCTACAATGGTCATATGTACCTATCTACCTATGGGGAGGCAATATATTCTTCCTGGTATCACTCAAAGGGCTAATTATAATAACAATACTGTACAAATGTAACAGTTAAGGAGAAGTTCCATTTACACAGTTCTAAAATTAGGTCGGCCCTTTAATGTACGTCGTGAGGCTGATGTGGCCCCTGGTGAAAACGAGTTTGCCACCCCTGTTATAGGAGGACCCATATACTAGCCAATCTATTGGGGGGCACTATCCAATAATTCATCTCCTGTGAATCACTGGCTATAACTGCACCATAATCACTTAAATGCCTGTACAACTGCTTCTGATTCACCGAATCTTTAAGAAGCAAAAGAAATATTAGCCAAGCCAGTATCACTCATCTATATACAGCCATTTCGGTTTCACTGATGAGGGGCAAAACCATTTGCCAAATGTATCACAGAGAAAACCTCAGATATAATCAATGGACATATTTCTATCTATCACTGACTGGGGGTACAAAAATCCATTATTTAAAACATAACCTTTAATAGAAAACTCTTAAAAGAATCAAAGTTCCTTATTTCCCAATTAGATATATAAACATTTCAGAAAGTGGTCCAGTTTTAGATGTTGACACATATTTATATACAGATATTCCTATATTACATATATGATTTCGCTATAATGATGATGATCACTCACGGTTTTTGAGATCTTCATCTGGGTCATAAGATAATCTTCCAACTTGTCACTCACGCAATCCAATCTACTTTTTCCAGAAGAGCCAATAAGGTGGACTTACAGGGTGCTTTGAGGTATCACACTCCCTACCAAAGCCCCTATTAAACCTTCCAAAAGTAACAGGGTAATTGCCTCAAAAGGGGAGGCCCCGTAAAACAGAAAAACTTGCCCAATTAAGACTTATATTGCCCTACTGGAACTATATCCTCTAGTACCTCCACAAACAGTGAAGCTATCCAGTTTGAGGCAAATTATATATAGAATCATAAATTAACACAAAGTCCTAACGTGTTTCCCCCCTGCATCTTCACGGGTTCCTCAGGGGACATAATCTTGAGCAAATCATAAGGATGATATACAAAATTCTAGATAATATCCAAGCTCCAAGATAGCCTCCTGGTCCACCACTGATGTTGGGTGTCCACTGAAAGTGTGTTAACAGGTGGATTACATACGAGTCTCTTGTTCCTCCCTTTGTCACCTGACCAGTATGGTTTAATATTACTGGCCATGACTGAATTACCGCCTTAATTATATCCCCGATAAAGCAATGTTTTCTTATAGACTAAGCCTCATACCGTATGTCGTCAACGTCCCTAGAAGTATATTGCACAAGTGCTCCAGTCTCTGGAAGTACGTCATCATTCCAGAACTTGTGGAGATCCCTACACATCTCCGGATAAACCAAACACATCCACTAAGCATGTCTATAGTCGCACGCTTGCGCATTACGGAGTGTGCGGGATTCCGGCACATCCCTGGATAAACCGAATATCCTGACTGCGCATGTCAGAAATCGTGTGCATACGCATTACAGAATCTAACATCCATCACATATTGCGCATGTCAAGAAACTTGCGCCTGCGTGTTACATGATTGTACATTCACTAAACATGAGTCAATGCAGCATGCACTTAGATATTCAGGTACTCATAGGCTTCTTACTTCATGGTATCACATAACACCTGAGTCTAAAAAGCCTCCTCATTCATCACTTATACACAAGCCAATTAAATATTTTATCGGGGTGACCATCTGGTAATTTCCTAAATAGGGGGTCTCCACCATAACACTGGGGTAAAGTAACAATTATAATTCGAAGCATAAAAAAATTCCTATACCATATAAGGGATATATGAATAAAATAATGTGTCACATCCATTACAGATATTAATCTAGTTAGAACTAATAACGTTCCGATACTTAAGGGAGGTGACCCCTCGTGTCATCCTGATATAAAACAGCCAAAAAAGAGGGTTTCATTAAGCCCCCCAGCTTGGATCGTACCCAACTGGTAGGTCCACTCTGTTTCCTTCATGAGGAGCTTATTGTCCACATCGCCTTTTCTATTAAAAGATCTCACTTGTTAAATCACATTAAATTTTAGACCTGTGGCATTCCCCCCATGATTTTCCCAAATATGTTTGGCCAATGGAGTATCCCTTCGATTCCTGATATCTCATAAGTGTTCTCCAACCCTAAGTCTTAGTTCTCTTTTTGTTTTACCCACATACTGACTTTGGCATTCACAAGTGCATAGATATACAACTCTCTCTGTACGGCAATTGTAAAAGTCCCTGATCAGAAATTCTTGTCCGTCGCTGCTTCTTCTAAAAGATTTTATTTGGTGTATATACAGACATGCAATACACCCGCTGCACCTGTACATCCCCATAGGTTTTTGATCTAGTTATGTACCGGTGCCTCTTAAAGAGGTATAATGGCTGCTAACAAGTTGAGTCCGCAGAGATCTTCTCCTTCCATATGTTATTAGGGGTCGATCAGATAGTATATGATCTTTGTCTAATGGAGGTGTGGCCAGACCAGGGATGTGAGCAGTTGCTTCTCCTGTGAGCTCTGTTGTGATGCTCCTTAAACTCAGCTCAACTAAGCCTTTGAACCTGCAGGCAAGTACATCACTGGCACTCCTGATTCCAGCTCACTGTGAGGGTTGTTTTAAGCCCTCTCTGACTCCTGTGTGTACTTTAGAACTGGACTTAGCCCTGTGGAAAGAGGAGCCCCTCAGTCCAGCTAACAGCAGCCATTGCTGACATTCACATGCTGCGCTGGGTTGCTGCACACATCCTCCTCATCCAGGTTCCTTCTGAGGAATACTCACCCATGCTGACAGCACAGTGATCAGACAGGAAACTTCCCATCTGCCAGATCATCTCCCATCCTTGGAGAAGCAATTACAGAGCCCAGTCCCAGGACCACAAGGGATGTTAGCACAGCAGGGGATTTCATGCCAGCAAGGAGCAAGTGGAAGATAAGGTCAGTGGAAATCTCATAGAGCTACAAACTCTTTACCTGCTTATACCCATCCACTGGGAAATACCTGCTCCACCATTATTTGTCACACCTATGAAGCTACATATTGCTCCCAGGCTTTATAATAACCTGTGGCTCCTTTAGCCTTCTATCTCCCTGATGACAGCAGGAGACACCATTTTACAAGCCCCTCCTCATAGAAAGAAGGCTCCACACTGTATTAACCTGCCTGTACAAACTATCCTGACAGAATTATTCACAGCTCATGGCAGAACTCTTGTGTTAAGCTTTATCACTTATCTAATCCAGGGACACAACAGACTTCAATTTTTTACCTGGGCATTTACACTTTTTCCAGAGGTTCTGGTTCTATAATCTGCAAATCCAGCGAGGGTGAAGTAATATAAAAAAATACAAAAAACATATCTATAGGCACCTTCCCCACATGGTACTTCTACAGTTTTTCCTAAGGTCCTCTGCAACACAATTTCTGATCTCTCTCCAATCATGGGAGGTACTTCTAAGAAGAACCAAAAGAATAAGCCAACCAAACTTCCGGAATTCTTCTCCTCCTCGCAATCCAGATCCTCAACAAGAAGGGGCCAACAATTTCCCCCATCTTCCCCGACACCTTCTTCCAAAGCAGACGCAGTAGATTTTGAACAGCATGATCTGCCTGATTCCCAGCCTCTGACTGTATCCTCGCTCCAGCAACTGTTCTCATCTTTCCGTTCAACTTTGCAATCTGATATTAAACAGATGATGGGGGAGCTCAAACAAGACTTTCAGTCACTAGCGGCCCGCACTGAACATATTGAGAACAAGATGTCAGATTTTGCAAATTCCCACAATTCCATAATTGATGCTAATAATGCATTAGAAGAGGAAGTTCAACGTCTGGCCTCAAAAGTTCTTGACCTAGAGGACCGATCTAGGCGTAATAATGTTAGAATTCGTGGCATCCCTGAATCTATCGTGCCTGACCAGTTAAACGCATACCTAACAGATCTGATGGCTCTCGTCTTGCGAACTTCTTCAACTCTAGACCTAATGATCGATAGGATCCACAGGATCCCTAAACCCAAAAACCTACCTCAACAAGTTCCAAGAGACACTATAGCCCGAATACATTTCTACAACATTAAGGAGGAATTTTTAAGGGCTTTAAGAAAGACAGACTCGCTCCCAGACCGTTTCTAAGCAATTTCCATCTTCCCGGATTTATCCTCTTCAACCATGCTTAAAAGGAAAGAGTTCCAGCCATACACAAGAATCCTACGAGATAAGGATATTCAATATCGATGGGGATTCCCAGTTAAATTAATAATTGTCAGGGATGGCACCCAATTTATATGCCACACTCCAGAAGAGGCCAGCCTTATCCTGAAAAATTGGAACCTTCTATCATCAGCAGACGCTATTCCAGTGAGAAATAAACAAATGAAACCCGGAATAATCACACCTCTGTATTCAGATAAGACCACCAGATCAAGATGCAGAACTGAGGCTTGAAATTTCATTAGTATCCTTTAAGCTTGCTTTGTGGTTCCTTCTGTGCAATGGAGCGTCACTCCAGAGCTCCTTCTCAATGATTTTTCTTGAGATGGGCAATTGACTTGCCCAACTGTTTATTTCCGTTTGACGGAAATACTTTTCTACTGCATTCTCTATTTTCAACAGTTTCAACAGTTCAAATGTTTGCTCTATGTTTAGAGCTAATTCCTTTTTGTAATGTTTATTATTGCCATGTCTTAACTTTCCTTGACCTGCTTACTTTTGTGAAATGCCAATGTTAACAATACATATGTGATCTATCTTTCTTTTACTTCTCCATTATGGGTATTAAGTTTATGTCACTAAATGTAAATGGTCTCAATTCTCCGTTCAAGAGATCACTTTTATGGAAAGATGTTCTCACATCTCGTGCGGATGTGGTATGCTTGCAGGAAACACACCTACATAATAAAGAGGTCACTATGAGTAAGGGCGCTACATACTAAGCCCGAAACGCATCAGTGTTTTTTGTTCCGTGTACTCTCTGGTCACCACTCCTTGCCTTTTGACCAAGTGCATTGTAAGTCTTGTATCCATTTTTATGTTTTTGTATAATAAATTTTGTATGTTTTTAAATATCCATTGGGGTCGTGCTGGATATCCATTACGTTACAGTACATAATAAAGATACCTTTAGACTTAAACATAAAAGATTTCCTCATGTGTTCCACTCTGCGCTGGATCTGAAGAAAGCTGGAGTCTCAATTTTTATCAGAGATTCTGTTGCTTTTTCCCATATACAATCTGTTTTGGACCCCAAAGGGCGATACATAATTTTACAATGTACGTTGAATTCTATGTTATATGCTCCGAACAAGCATCAGGCATCCTTTGTTTCCAGAGTTCTCACCAAAACCAAAAAGCTACTTAAGGGTAACCTGGTGATTTGTGGAGATTTTAATATGGTAATAGATAGAACACGAGATAGATCCAAAGGTTGCTCTAAACACGCCCCAGAACTTAAAAATGTAATATTGGAGGAAAATTTACATGATCCTTGGCGGTATTCCCACCCAGAAGAAATAGATTTCACACACTACTTTGCAGCAAGGAACACTCACTCGAATTTATTTTTTCCTTCTAAATAGACAAGCACTGTTACTTGTCGTTAACAAACAAATAGGACATATCACATGGTCAGATCATGCCCCAACCTATCTTACCCTACAAGATCGTTTTTCTCCTCCTTTTCATACTCCATGGCACCTGAACAACTTTTTACTTAAATCCATAAAAATAACCTCAGAAATTAATAAATCCCTTAAAGAATACTTTGACATCAATACTCCTTCGACACCTTCAGAAGAAACCTTGTGGTGCGCACATAAAGCGTATATAAGAGGAATATTTATGAACATATCAACTAGAGAAAAGTGTCACAGAGAAAAGACGCTCACTGAACTTTTAGACAAAATTAAACACTTAGGGCGACATGTACGAATCTCGTCACTTCGGGGCGCACCTTTCCGCCGGTTTTCCGGCGAAATCTGCGCCTGATTTATGTCGGCGCCGGGGTGCGCTCATACATTCCATGTAAAGTCCGCCTCGCCAGTGTTTGAGGCGCAGTGCGGGACTTAGGCGCAGTGCGGCGCTGCGCCTATGATTCGCCGCCCGAGGTAGTGCACTCATACATGCGGGGAAAATTCCACCGCGCCTCGCCAGTGTGTGGGGTGCAGTGCGGGGACTGAGGCGCAGTGCAGGACTGCGCCTAAGATTCGCCGTCCGAGGAGGTGCGCTCATACATGCGGGGAAAAGTCCGCCTCGCCAGTGTGTGGGGCGCAGTGCGGGGACTGAGGCGCAGTGCGGGGCTGCGCCTAAGATTCGCCGTCCGAGGAGGTGCGCTCATACATGTGGAGAAAAGTTCCCTGCGCCTCGCTATTGTGTGGGGTGCAGTGCGGGACTTAGGCGCAGAAGGGACTGCGCCGAAAATCTGTTCCGATGCGAGACAGGCTGGAAAACAGCGAGAAATCATTCCACATGTCGGTGCGGAGTATGAATCAAAAATCGCCTTTATAAAGGAGGAAAACATTCTCAGAAAAAGAGCTCAAGCATAAAAAATAAAAAATACATAAAACAAAATCACTTTCCAATATCCTAATTCAAAATCTGATTTTGCAGAAAACAGATTTTGCTTGGCTTCTGACTTTTCTTCTCCTCCTGATTTTGTACTGCGCTGCCCGCTTGCTGCCAACCTTGCTTGCCTGACATTCCCTTATTGTGTTTTGTATTTGTTTGTCTGTGTCTTGTGTTCCCACGTATTCAGTGTAGTCTTCAGTCTTCTGGTTGGGGCCGACCTTTTAAGGAGTCGGGTACCCCCAAAAGGCAGGGACAGGGGTTGGGACCAGCTTCAGGGCCTCACTCTGTCTGTGTCTTCTCGTGTGTCCCTGACTGGTCCCTTACTTTATAACAGGCCCATATTCCCGTCAATACTCCCCGGCGGTTCAACATGAGCACCGACTTGTCGGTCACGGACCGTCTGGACGAGTTGACGACCCAATTTCAGGGCATGGCGGGGCTTATGAATCTAATTTCACAGCGTCTGGACGCCATAATGACCCCGGTACCTGGACCTGCCATCCCATCTGTGTCCCCACCTGCCCCTGTGGATCCTCACACCGTCAGAAATCTAAGATGCTGCTACCGGATCGCTTCGATGGTAATCCTGACAGATTCCGGACATTCCAGGAATCCTGTCATCTATTTTTTCGCTTCAACTATTTTTCCACTGAGGCGGAAAGAGTAGCAATTGTTGTGTCTCTCCTTCAGGGCCCACCCCGGGATTGGGCATTAGCGATACCCTGAAGCCCCTGAGTGGAGATCAGTGGACAGATTTTTTTTAGCTCTAGGCCATGTTTATGATAATCCCAACCGTGCAACATGGGCAGAATCTCAGCTGTTATCTATTCAGCAAGGCCGTCGCTCGGCCGAAGACTACTGTTCAGAGTTCCGCCAATGGTGTACATTGACCGGGTGGTCTGACCAACCTCTAAAAACCCTCTTCAGGCAAGGGCTGTCTGATGCTGTAAAAGATTCTATGGTCAGCCACCCAACCCCTGAGACCCTAAATGACTTCATGACTTTAGCCGTAACTATTGACAGAAGACTAAGGGAGAGACGCAGGGAAAAGCAAGGGGGTTTGGCTCTTCAGCTCAAGTCAGGCTTTCCTGTAAAACCTCCTTCTAACTTCTTGGAGAGTTCTTCTTTTCCATCTCCCTCTCAGTCTCTGAAGAAGAACCCATGGTGTTGGGTTGCATATCTGCTGCCACCAGGAGGAGACACCGGTTGGAGAACGCATTGTGCCTTTATTGTGGGAAACCGGACCATTTTCTGAGAAACTGCCCAACTAGGCCCAAGGGCACCCCGAGGAAACGCCAAAGGCCTGAGCAATTTACAGGAAGGTAACTCGGATGTACAGGTACCTGCTAACGTTAATAACAAGTTTGTTTTGCCCGTAACCTTGGTTTCTAGTTCCAAGAGGTTTGCTTGTCGAGCTATGATTGACTCAGGTGCTGCAGCTAGTTTTATCAGCAGGGCTGTTGCTCAAGCTTTGGGGTTGGAACTAGTTCCATTGCGTTCTCCCTTTTCAGTTTCTAGTATCGATTCTACCTCCCTAACTGGAGGAAGTATAAAATATCGTACTGCAGAGATCACTTTAGATGTTGGGAGTTCGCATACCGAAAAGCTTTCCTTTTTTGTCATGGAGAAACTCACTGCGGATATTATTCTTGGGTTACCCTGGCTCCGCCTCCATTATCCTGTGTTCGACTGGAGGACCACCGAGTTGATCAAATGGGGGGACTCGTGTGGTTCTCATTCTAAGGCAGTGCACTCATTGGTATGTGCTGTAATTGATACTCATGACATTTCTGAAGGTAATTCCGTTTTTAATGGCGGCTTTGATGGAGACGTGGTGGATAAACTGTCTCTGCACCAGCCGGATGTTTGCACTATAGACCTCTCTCCGGGGGCAGAGCTCAACTATTCTGCCCCGGAGCGAGAATCTATGTACCGAGATATTGAGGAACCTGAAAATATTGTTTCTCCGGGAGTAGTTGTCGCCACCGTGAATTCAGATCTTATGTCCTCGACTACAGACACACCAAGTTCTGCTCCTTCCGAGCAGCTCCACTTTTGCTGTGATGATGGTTTCCACCTCACTTATTCCGCCGTTACAGGTTGTGAAACTAAAATTGAATCCGCCAGTAAACGACTGTGCACAGTCTGGGCTAGGAGTCATAAGACTCTAAAAAATGCCCAACTAAAACAAATCGATAAAAAACATCGACTCAGACCAAAAAGGCTCCGTATTCGAGTCCCAGCAGTAAAATATACTCCCAAGCTGGTAAAGGGGAAACTTCACAAAGCCCACCCTGGTAAACCTGGAGGGTCTGTGGAGGGTCCGGTGGCCCCTCCTAGAGGGGGGGGTACTGTTATGATCATGCCCGACAGACCCCCAGCTTCGAGTTCTGGTCGCCGGCCACGGCCGTTGCGACGGAAACGTGGTTTTTTGACATAATGCTTTGTATTCTTGGTTACCAGTGTGAACTGAGTCTTTCCTTCCTGTGTGTTTATTGATTACTGGCCAACGCCCGTGGCCAGGAAATCTCCAGCACCCTTTTAGTTAATCTGTGTTCCTCTTTGATTGACAGCTTTGTTTCCCTATCCGGCTTTCTGTTCTTTCCACCTATCACCTCTGCTCTGTGTTCACCAGGTCCCTATTGAAGGATTCCCTTACCTGTCCCCTGTGCCTGTTATATTGGGTCTTTCCTATACTTTCTGCTTGCCTGTCTATTGTTGGATTACTGGTTACCTGACTCTGCTTGGCTTCTGACTATTCTTCTCCTCCTGATTTTGTACTGCGCTGCCCGCTTGCTGCCAACCTTGCTTGCCTGACATTCCCTTATTGTGTTTTGTATTTGTTTGTCTGTGTCTTGTGTTCCCACGTATTCAGTGTAGTCTTCAGTCTTCTGGTTGGGGCCGACCTTTTAAGGAGTCGGGTACCCCCAAAAGGCAGGGACAGGGGTTGGGACCAGCTTCAGGGCCTCACTCTGTCTGTGTCTTCTCGTGTGTCCCTGACTGGTCCCTTACAGGTAGATACCATTGTACAAAGGCTCTGCAGACTGTATATTACCCCTATACAGTGACCATATAGTGGTGGATACCAGTATACACAGGCTCTGCAGACTGTATATTACCACCATACAGTGCCCATATAGTGGGTGCGTCATTCATCTGTACAAACAACATGGGAATGTCCAGCCATCATACAGCCATATAGTGGTAGAGGCTCTGCAGACTGTATATTACCTACATCCAGTGACCATATAGTAGTAGATAGCAGTTGTACACAGCCTCAGCAGACTGTACATTATTTCCATACAGTGACCATATAAAAGTAGAAACTAATGTACACAGACTCTACAGATGTTTAAGTGATTATAGTGCAGTTTCGTCTAGGGACTCACCGGAGACATAACTGAAGTTGTTCTCTTTCCCTTTTCTTCTGCATCCTGTCCACACTGTCATGGTGACTTTTCCCGGCCATGACTCATCCTTGAAAAATTTACTACACAAACATCTTAGAATTCAAATTTTTCCAGTACTTTCCTACCTGTGCTCCCCCTCTGTACAAACTCTACATGCAATGATATGTGGGAAGGTGTGTTGGGACTTGGATGCATAACACAATGGTGGGGGAGGGGTGGGAGAGGGGATTACAGAGCACAGCTTACAATCCAATGGGGGGTAGAGGACCATCCTCTTGGAGATTGTGCTGCGGTCCCCAGAACCAAATTGGGCAGCTTGAACTCCGTACAGTGAGGCAGGAGTGGATTCGCTGGGCCAACGCAAGCGATGATAGCTAAGCCACGCCAGGGAACGGAGTCTAAGTAGCCCCCGGTTTTCACCAGAGCCCGCCGCAAAGCGGGATGGACTTGCTGCGGCGTGAGGCTACCAGGTCGTTACCCCTGACGTGACTTGCTTGCGATGGCGGCCGGGGTACAGCGTGGTACACAGACGTAATCCAGAGGCGTAGTCGGGGACAGGCAGAAGGTCAGGGCAGGTGGCAGAGGTTCGTGGTCAGAGACAGGCAGACGGTCAGGGCAGGCGGCAAACAGGCAAGGTCAGGAAACGTAAGCAGGCGGACTGGTACACGGGTAATCAGGACAGAACTTCAATACACTCTAAACGCACGGTAAGCACACCAACGGACTGGCAGGAAGTGCTGGGGGCGTATAGCTTAAATAGAACCAGCGCCCGACAATTGACCAATTATCGGGACGCTGGCCCTTTAAATCTAGAGAAGCTGGCGAGAGCGCGCCTTAAGCAATGGGCACGCGCGCGGCGGCCGGGACAGGCGGGGACAGCGTTCACTGGAGCGCGGATGGGTAAGTGACCCGGCGCAGGGGACAAGCGAGCAGAGGGATGGTCGTGGGCAGCTGCGGCACCCGCGCCAGACCCCCTGCGGGCCGGGGGGCGATCGCGGGGGGCAGCGGCGCCCGCGACTCCCGTGACACGTACCCTGCAACCCGCCAAAGATCGACTGCATGAATAATATTCAGAGGGTGCAGATAATGGAGTTTAGTACTGTCATTTTTTTAATGTTTTTATTTTTATACAGATTTCCCCTTTGGACTATGTTGGACTCATTGGATTATGTCAGACCAGCTTTGAATTATCTTCTTAATAAAACAGTCAATGAGAGTTGTTGTTGGGGAGTCTTTATTTAAATAAAAGGTTTTTGGTCATTTTGTGTTCTTTTTTTACCCCATTTATTTCAAGTGTTGATAATTGAGGTGTCTGACAGACGCCTCTCCATTACTATTGCTCATGCTCGGTGTCGGTCAGCAGTGGTTTCTGTCACCCCAAGGCTGACACTAACCTTCTGTAAATATTATCCCAGTACCTACTGCAAAAGTGTACTGAGAAGAGACGGCTAACCATCAGAAGTGGACCGTCTAACGTGATGGTCTGCTTCTGGGGCGGCTCTAGGCTGTTATTTTTAGCGTGGGAAGAGTCCGATATCCATGGACCTTTCAATTCTGATAGTAGCAGGCTGCAGTGGTCAGTTTTATTTTGGATTGTTTCGGAAAATGGTGGGACCCCACATTGTTTTTTTTTTGGTTTTTTTAAATAAGTAACTAATTGAGAATCCAAAAGTGGGAATCTACTGTAATCATTACAGTGGATGCCCATGTTCAGATTCTCAATAAATAATTTTATGGAAAAAAACGACGTGGGCTTCCCGCCATTTTCCATAACCAACCAAGGTAAAACCAGTGCGCATTTGGTACTATCAGCATGGGAAGGTCTATTGATACTGGTTCCATCCCATTCTAAAAATATCAGTCTGCAGCCACCCCAGAGGTGGACTATCACATTAGAGGGTCCGCTTCTGACAGTTACCTACCTCTTCCCAATATCCCTGATGCTTTGGGTACTGGAGTAATAGTAACACATGGTTAGTGTCAGCCTTGGGATGACAGAAACCACCGCTTACGGACACCAAGCCCAAGCAATAGTAATGGAGAGGCTTCTGTCAGACACCTCCTTTACCTATTGGATATTCTATCCAACATGTAGGAAAGCTAGGTGATTGTTTAATCCCCCACTCATGGCATCCAGTTTTCCTATCAATCACATTACTGTAGCTTCACAGGAAACTGTACCAGGAAACATAGTAGCCCACAAATGCTACTCTAGAGGCTCATCTGAACTGCTGTCATCTATTGCTTGGGCTTTAGCAGCTAGTTTACATTTGGCATTCACTGGAACTAACTTTGTGACACATAACTTTGTTAACATTCCCCTGCTCAGATGGGGAGACAAGGTCATGGGGTATAGGCACATTATTTTCAGCACATGATAAAACATTAGTCTTATCCGATAACTGTTGAGCATCATTTCCAAGAGGCATCATTACATAGAATATACCTAGTCCAACAAACTTTGCAAGTCCACCTTTAACAGTACCGTTGCCCTCAGGATTCTTTTCCTGGCTTAGCAGCATGTCTGGACCTCCATTTATTCCAGCCAGGTTCTCACATAAATCATGAACATGACTGACAGTCTCACAGCACGTAATAAAACCTATTGGAGCGATCTTACCAGGTTCTAGTCAGGTCTGCAAACAAGGGGACCGTCTGAGTGAATTTCAGGTTACTCGTGCTGACAGTTCATGTCAGCCAGTGGTGAGACTCCACCCACCTGGAACTCCCAGGCTTGGGGCTGCATCCTCTCTGAGATGGTCCCTATTGAGAGGACAATCAGGAGCAAACCTTGCTGCTCTGTGGCACCTTCAACACCGTTCCCTCTGCTAGACAGTGGCTCCTGCTGCCGTGGTTGGTTGCTAGTAGCAACAGTAGAATCCATATAACTCCACAGCTTCATCTCTTAAGGAGTTAACTTATGCTGGAACACATGGCCTTCTTGGTAGGTGGACTCCTGCAGTAGTCAGGTTGGTTGCCCTCAGCAACGGATTTCTCCACCTCCAGCTCTGCATCAAACTACACACAAACAGTCCTCATTAACTCCAGACGTGCAAGAATCTTGTCCTTCAGCTTGGATTAGTCTCTAGTGTCCTGCAGAGACAAGCTACAGTACACCCTCTGGGGTTCGCTGATAAGATAGGGCACCTAATGCTCTGCTGGTAGCCTATCACTAATGCCAACCTGCTCAAAGGCTGTGAGGAAGACCTCCACATCATCTCCTGCGGTCATTTTCTGCAAAGCCCTTTGCACCATGCTTGGGGCTCTTGAGACTTCCTCTGCAGTCACCATTTGCCACACAGTCTCTTGCTCTGTATTCAGCTGGGTCTGGAGCCTCTGATTTTATTCTCGCTGTTTGGCAGTTGACTGCTCGGTTTGCTACGTAGCTTGTGCCAGGTGGGTAACAAGCTCCTCTATGGTAAAAAAATTTCAGCTGTGGCACCAGTCTTTTTACACAGCACATTCTCTACTTAGGAGCACTAACAGTCAAGCCTCCAGCCCTTAAAATTTTATTTGCACCATTCAGCACTAATTTGTGCCCGATTCATCGTACAATTATGCCCACATCCTCCACTAAGCTGACCAGAAATTTTGGGAGTGAAAGAGGGACGTGCACTGCCCCCACCAATTTGAATAGATCACTCCCTCCCTACCTGAGGTCGCTCTGCCACACCAGCTGTCATGATTCACGCCACATCCTCTGTCTCTGCTAGTATACTTACCTCTCCTGGTTCCTGTCCTTGCTGCTGCGAGAGTATGTATCTAGCGGCAGTTTCTGTCAGCACTTAGTACTTACCAACCCTTGTTCCTGCTTCCTGGCATCCTGTGCATGCTTTAGCACCCTGTAGGGAGCGTGTGGGGCTCTGCTCTATTATTTAAAGGGACAGAGTCACAATTGCCTGGCCAGTGACCTTCAACCTTCCGGGATATAAGGAACTTCCTGTCCTTGCTCCTGTGTCAGTTCATTATTGTCTATCAAAGCTTCTGACCTGCTCCTCGGTTCTACTGTTCCTGGCTGCCGTTATCTGTTGTTCCTGCCATTGCACCAGTCCAGTAATACCTGTTGCATTCCTGCCATTGCATCAGTCCGTTAATTCCTGCTGTTCCTGACACTGTAACAGTCTGCTACCTTCCTGGGATCTGTAGTGCTCCTATGGCTATAAACCTGCTGCCACTGCTTCCAGTGTCCGGTGTCCCTATCCCGCACTTCGGCTGTCACAGCAGGTAGTCACGTCAGGAGTAGAGACCTGGGGGTTCCCTGCAGTGAAGTCCATCCCGGCCTTGTGGCAGACTCCAGTGACGACCAGGGGCCTATTAGACTCCGCTCTCGGGCGTGGGTCTCCACCTATACCATCTTGCCCACAGTGATCACAGTGGATCCACACCTGTTACCCTATGTTCAATGTGTCAGTGCATACGGTCACTGCCAGATCGTTATACCAGCTACTATGTTTCCTCAAATATGAGCCCTACTCAATAATAAGCCCTGGATGTTTTTGTTGGGAAAAAAATTAACATAAGATCTGTCTTATATTTGGAGAAACACGGTACCAGTATCTTGTAAAATCCCTCAGAAATGAACCCACAAGTGTTTTCAGGAATTAGGACCCAATATACATTTTTAGGGTTTTTTTTTAATGTGTTCACTTTTTGGGAAAAATTATTTGTTAACATTATTCTGTAGAACAATTACAAATGTATAAAAAAATTGTTTTGACATATTCTAAAAGCCATACCTTTTTTATTTTTTCATCACTTGAGCTGTTTGAGAGCTTTAATTTTGCTAATGATCTGAAGATCTTATTAGAGCTTATTAGTACCAATTTGGATGCTGTGTGTTGAGTTATTTTGAGGGCACACCAAATTTACACTGTTATACAAGCTACAGTTGCACAATTTCTTCACTGTTACCTCTAAGCATTTGACTCATAGGTCAGTGTACAATAAACATAACATAAACCCCAGGCCGGCTAGCCACTAACTGTACATTCGGAGAATCCCTCTCTATCAGTGGCCCCAAAAACATGTACTCACACAGTACAGTACAGTCCTTTGTACAAGCTTCCCTCAAGCCCTAGGGGAAATAAAAACCTCCCTCTCAGCTCTGCTTGTTGCTCCACACTTGGAATTAAACCCCACCCTGATATGCTGAAGGAACAGACTTTTAACAGGTCTGTAGGACATTGACAATTGTTGTCTTTTACATCAGCATGACCCCAAAATCATTCTCTTGGGCCTCTTGATCTTTTGAAATGCCTTCTGACCCCAACCTCATTGTGTCATCAAAGAGCTCTTCAGAATATGGATTATCTAGTGCGGTCTGTTTATTGGGGGACATTTACCTCGTCTTTGCTTCAGTTTGGACTGATGATGATGATATTTGTGGCTGTGACGGGGAAGAGCTAGCAGGGCCGTAGTTATAGGGCGTGCAGTGGTAACCAGGGCTGCCGTCAGTCATCTATCAACCGTTTCAGGGCCCCATGCAGCTAAATCAAATGGGGCCCCACCCATTACTAGTTCTTATTTTTTAACATATCACTGGGCCCCTTGTTGATTAGGGCCCCTGACAGGAGTACTCCCCTATTGGCACCTTAGCACCCCTTTTACAGTAGCCTCACCCCAAACCAGCAAAAATGGCCTTTTGGACACTCAGAATAAAATTAACACAAAGAAATAAGTATTTGGAATAAGATTTTGTTAAATACAACCTTTACTATTGGTGTTTTTTACAGTGGCCTGACCCTCAATCCAGCAAAAATTACCTTTTGGACACTCAGAATAAAATTAGCAGGAAGAAATGAATATTTGGTATAAGATTTTTTTAGATAAAACTTTACTATTGGTGTCTTTTACAGTGGCCTGACCCCAAAACCAGCAAAAATGACATTATGGACACTAAGAATAAAATTTGAATGAACAAATGTGTATTTGGAATAAGATTTTTTTCAATAGGACCTTTACTAGAGATGGGCGAATTTCCCGAAATTCGTTTCGTTCACTTCGCCGAATTTCTCGGCAAAAAATAACTTTGTTCCGAATTACTTCGGCACGAATCACGTTAAAAAACAGCTATTTCCAGGCTGCACAGAGCCTGCAGGGTGCTGTAGAACGTTGTGCCATGCTTAAATATGCAGAGGGAGCTTGGTTTGGTCTTCATACAATGTTGTGTTTTAGTATGACACGCACATGACTGCCGCCGCTCTTAGAATCGCTTCACTATAAAATTCCCTGGGCACTTAAGAGGGCAAAACTGACCAAAAAACTGAAGGGGGAATGTAGCCTGATAAAGTCATGCGAGCGACAGCTGGAAAAAAACAAGCTGAGGGCTCAGGTGGCAACATCAGTGACAGAGTGTGGAGGTGACGGCGGCAGCCACAGCAGCATGAGGTCAGAGAGTGGCACAATGACATTCTGGAGGTGGCAAAAACAGGAGTAGGCCACGGGTGGAACAATGACACAGTGTCTAGTCACGCAGCAGCCATAGCAGCAGCATGAGGTCAGACAGTGGCACAAAGACACAGTGTGTAGGTCACGGCAGCAGCCAAAAGCAGGAGCATGAGGTCAGACAGTGGCACAATGACACAGTTGTGTGGGTCACACGCGGGCACCACAGCAGCACATGAGGTCAGACAGTGGCACAATGACACAGTGTGTAGGTCACGGCAGCAGCCACAGCGCAGCATGAGGTCAGACAGTGGCACAATGACATTCTGGAGGTGGCAAAAACAGGAGTAGGCCACAGAGTGGCACAATGACACAGGGGTGTAGGTCACGGCAGCAGCCACAGCAGCAGCATGAGGTTAGACTGTGGCACAATGACACAGTGTTTAGGTCACGGGCGGCAGCAGCATGAGGTCAGGCAGTGGCACAATGACACAGTGTGTAGTCACGGCAGCACATAAAGGTCAGACAGTGACACAATGACACAGTGTGTAGGTCACGGCAGCAGCAGCAGAGGTCAGGCAGTGGCACAATGACACAGTGGGGTTAGGTCGCGGCAGCAGCATGAGGTCCGGCCGCGCCACAATGACATTCTGGAGTGGCAAAAACAGGAGTAGGCCACAGAGTGGGACAATGACACAGTGTGTAGGTCACGGCAGCAGCCACAGGAGCAGCATGAGGTAGACAGTGGCACAAATGACACATGTGTGGTCACGGCACAGCCACAGGAACAGCATGAGGTCAGACAGTGGCACAATTAACATTCTGGAGGTGGCAAAAACAGGAGTAGGCCACGAGGGGGAAACAATGACACAGTGTTTTTGGTCACGGCAGCGCACAGAAGTCGACAGTGGCCCCAATGACACTGTGTAGGTTCACGGCAGCAGCCACAGGAGCAGCATGAGGTCAGACAGTGGCACAATGACACAGTGTGTAGGTCACGGCAGCAGCCACTGCAGCAGCATGAGGTCAGACAGTGGCACAATGAAAATTTACCTGGAGGTGAGGCAAAAACAGGAGGAAAAAAGGGCCACAGAGTGGGACAATGACACAGTGTGTAGGTCACGGCAGCAGCAGCAGAGGTCAGACAGTGGCATAATGACATTCTGGAGGTGGCAAAAACAGGAGTAGGCCACAGAGTGGGACAATGCACAGTGTGGGAGGTCACGGCAAGCAGCCACAGCAGCAGCTGAGGTCAGACAGTGGCACAATGACACAGTGGGAAGTGGGTGGCAATACCAGTCCTGGTAAGAGGGTTGTTTGCAAATGGAGAAACTGTCAGCAATGTGTGGCTTCAGGCGGGTGCCGGCATCAGAAAGTGGCGATGCAGGAGTTATGAACCCAGACTCATTTCTCACAGTTTGGGTGAGGCGTCATGGCTAAAGTAGTCTGACGCCTAAGGCATTGGTGTGTGGAAATCCTGGCCGATCCACGCCGGGATTCATCTTGACAAAGGTCAGTCGTTCCACATTTCCCGTGGACAAGCGGGTTCTCCTTTGGGTAACGATGGCCCCCGCCGCACTGAACACCCGCTCGGATGCCACACAACTGGCCGGGCAGGACACTTCTCCACGCAAACTGGGCAAGTGCGGCCACACACCCAGTTTGGGCTGCCCAGTAGTCCAGCGGATCTTTAACTGGGGTGGCAGAGTGCTGTCCAAGTAGGCCACCACCTGTTGGTTTCAGGGACTTGCTCCAGGTCCTGCTGCGCTGCGGCGACTACCCTCCTCACTAGGCGGGTGAAGGAAGCTGCTCATCAGTGACTCCAGACTTAGGTTACGCTGATGGAGTTTGTACTGCTCCTACCCCCCACCTTCCCCCAGCAGCCTGGGGCAGTATCGTGAGTCTGAGGAACCCCTCGGTTCAGACCTGTCAGAGGAGGGACGATGCCGCACATAGGCAGCGGCCAACTGATTACGGAGGATTTCCCTATAGTATTTGAGTTTGTCCTCCCTCTCAATAGCTGGGAAAAAGGCTCCCTTTTTGGGGCCCGGTAGCGAGGGTCCAATAGGGGAGAGCCAGAAGTCATCCCTCTGCCGGATGCTGACTATTCGGCTGTCACTAGCCAGGCAAATAAGCATGCTGCGGGCCATCTGCACAAGTGACTCCGAGGGGCTCCCTGCCTCCATTTCCACTTTTATACTGCCAGGGTGGCTTGGGGGTCATCTGCCTCGTCTTCCTCACCCTCCATCCACCTCCTCCACTGCTCCTGCTCCTCCTCTCTTGTCACCTGGGTAGAAAATCCACTCATTCACCAACAATGGCTCTGCTCCAATGTCTCCCTCCTCCTCCTCCATTTCAGTCCCACCAACCTCAGTGGCCACAAGATGTAGTCGCCACGTCCCCCAGCCCCCTGCCCAGACAGATTTTTTCAGCATCTGTTCCAGGACATGAAGCAGTGGAATGACTTTTTTTCATCCCGTAGCCCTGGCGACTGACAAATAACGTGGCCTCCTCGAAGGGGCCTCAACAAACGGCAGGTGTCACGCATGAGTTTGCCACGGGCTGACACAAAGTTAAAACAGGGAGTACTTCTGTCTGCCTGGATCATCAAAAAATCGTTAATGGCCTTTCTCTGTCATACCGTCGGTCCAACATGTGCAGGCTGGAATTCCAAGGGGTGGAAACATCGCATATCAGAGTGTGTTGGGGAGGCCGGTTTGCCACTGCAACTCGAGGAGGGTGTTCCTGGCTTTGTACGAATGGATAAAGTACATGCACAGTTTTCCTGGCCATTTTCAAATCTGTTTGATCGGTGGAAGACTTCAGGAACCTTTTCACAACCAATTGAACACATGCTCCATGCAGGGCGCATGACCATCCCTCCTCGGTGCAGCGCGGAAACCATGTTCCTCCCATTGCCCCGTCACCATGGTTCCGATTTGCAGTTGGCGCGAAAAAAGCCACACATTGATTTCTTGCTGCATGACGCGGAGCAGTTCTCCCCCTGTGTGACTTCGTTCGCCGAGGCAAGCCAGGTGTAGAACTGCGTGACACCGCTGTGCCCTACACATGGGGTATGATGGAGCAGTACTTGTGGAGGCTGAGATTGGGGGGTGGTGGGGGAGGAGGAGGAGGCGGACATTGGCACAGGTGTAGCAGTTTTGGGACAACGTGGAGGAAAAGCGGCGTCTCCGGGTCCAAGTTGTTGGTGTGGCGGTGCCGGAAGCACATTCACCCAGTGGGCCAAAGGACATGTACTGGCCCTAAACCGTAATACAGCTCCAGACGTCCGCGCTGCCGTGCACCTTTGGGAACCCAAACCGATAAGCTTAAGGACTGGCCCACCTTCTGTTCTACATATTTATGAAGTGCTGGTACTGCCTTTTTGGAAAAGAAATTCTGGTTTGGGGAACTCTCCTCTCGGCTCGGCCCCAAGCCATTAGTTCTCTAAAATGGTGCAGAGTCCACCATTTGGAAAGGGAGGGACTTCAGTACCAACAACTGGACAGGAGCACGGTCAGCTACTGCACCTTAGGATGGTTGGACGCATACTGTTGTCTCTTTGCAATCTCCTCGCTGGGAAAGACTGCTGGCGCCATGAGTACGAGGAGCAGGAGCATCTGGCCGGGAGATGATGTCAAAGAGAAACAGCTCCCTTCTGGGAGAGGTGGTAGAGCCTGACTGGCTGCAATGGCTGCGTGCAACTGGGCGCTGCTGCTGCTGCTGTTGCTTTCGGCGGCAGGATGGACCACCACATCTGAGCCCCGTTTCTCCAGGCCACCGGATGGTGACGCTGCATGTGTTTTACGCAGGGCCGTGGGGCCAACGTTAGCTCCCTGGCCACGCTTTACTTTCTGCTTACAGATTCTACATATACCCATATTCGGCTCCTCCGGTGTCTTAGCAAAAAACTGCCACACGCCGAGTATCGGATTTTACCGCCAACGGGTCCGCACTGAGTGACTACTGCCGCTGCCTGCCCTCGCTGAGCCCCTGTGCCGCTACTTTCTTGGACCTGCGAAGCGGGTTTTTTAACCCCGTGGCCGCTTGGCTCCTGACCTCACACTGCTGCTATCCTGCTGATCACGGCCACACACCCACTTGCTGGCTGCGCCGCTGCCTACGCGCAAGCTGACGCCCTCTTCTCCTGAAGATGATGAAGCCCTTGCCTCACCCGGCCCCCCAAGTTCGGTCGGCTACATCATCATCTATTTGTTTTTTTCATCGTCACTGCTGTCCTCACACCGGTCTTGGTATGCAGAGGCTGACCCCTCCACAACATGACCTCCCATGCCACTCTCCACATCTATACTTTGCCGCTTACTGCAAGAACAGGGGATATTGGCCCCATTTCTTCGCTGCCAAGCATCTGCAGACTGCCCTCCTCAAATTGTTCATCTTTGCTATATAGTGGCGCTGAGCCCAAAACCACATAGTAATCTCTGGCTGGGGGGAACCGGATGGGACAGAGGCGGGTTGAGGACAGGTGAGGGTCGCTGACCCGCTCCCGGGCCATACCAACTAAGGGTTGATTGTGTTATGAGCACATGAGCACCAAGTGCAATCAATAACATAGTGACTGGTTGTCAGATGTCATCTGGGGGGAATGGATGAACTAGTCAACCAATCAAGAACCATTTGGGGTTGCTATCAGTACACGGGGCCGCTAGATGACAGCGGCAGTTTGTGGCCTCCACCGAGTGACTCCTGCTGCGAACGTCCCCTTGCTGTGCTGCACCTGCTACAGGAATGTTTGTGCCTCTGCCACTCGCATGGGGAAGAGCCGCCACCTCTCTGTCTGACATACTGTTTGTTCTAAAATGTACAGACACTGTTTTTGATGAAGATATCTGTAATGAAAAAATTTCACACCCTGTATTTGACGGGCCCAAATGACCCACTAAGAAGCTTGGGTAACCCTTGGATATAAATTGCGCTCCACAAATGGGCAGGAAAAATTGACTTGTATGTCCGTTTAAAAAAATCTGTGTACTTTACTGAATATAAAAGCACAAACAGGCTTAATTAACCTTCGGATATGAAATTTTGCTACAGAATTTCTTTTGTGCAGTGAAAAACAAAGTTTCTTTTACTGAGTACAACAGCAGAACAACGCTTAATTAACCCCTGGATGTTTAAAATTGCGCAAAAGAATTGAGCAGCCAGAAACTACTAGCTTTGTAGCATGTTAAAAATGGCGTGTTTTTACGCCACCACAACAGAAAAAAAATTGTAATTAACCTTCGTTGTGAATTATGCTACAGGAAAATTGTATATTTTGGGGGTGAAAAAGACGGTTCTTTTGGGGTCACAACAGCAGCAGAACAACGCTTAATTAACCCCTGGATGTAAATTGCGCAAAAGAATTGAGCAGCAGAAACTTCTAGCTTTTGTAGCAGTTTTACAATTGCAATGTTTTCTACCTACACAACAAGAGAAAAAATTGTAATTAACCCTTTGCTTATGAATTATGCTACAGGAAAATTTTAATTTTTTTGGGTGAAAAAGACGGTTTCTTGGAGTCACAACAGCAAACAGAACAACGCTTAATTAACCCCTGGATGTAAATTGGCAAAAGAATTTTGCAGCAGGAAACTACTAGCTTTGTAAACATGTTACAATTGCGTGTTTTCTACGCTACGCAACAAGAGAAAAAATTGTAATTAACCTTCGCTTGTGAATTATGCTACAGGAAAATTTTATTTTTGGCGGTGAAAAAGATGGATTCTTAGAGTCACAACAGCAGCAGAACAACGCTTAATTAACCCCTGGATGTAAATTGTGCAAAAGAATTGAGCAGCCAAAAATGAAGTGGTATTGTATTATAAAAACGCTGTTTCTTTAAATGAATACAACAGGAATGGCTTAGATGCCCCCTTTGGGTATTCAATGTGCTGTGAGCAGATAGCATTAACATGTATATGCACGGACATCAGATCCCAATACACCAAAAAAATCAGAAAAAGAACATTAAGAGAAGCCCGTCTCTGAGACAAGCTGAGACAAACCCCCCAAAAATCGCTGTATAAAAATCAGTTTCTTCAGTAACAATCAGCCGTGGCAGCACCTTCCCTGATCAGTACAGTGAGAGCGGGATGAGCTCCCAGTGTCGCGCCCCGGACTTATATAGTGCGGTGACGTCACAGAATCCCGCCGGTCTCTTATTGGCTTCAGCTCTGCACATGTCATGCAGACTATGCCCTTCTTCCTCCCAGAGTGCTTTGCCCCATGTAGCGCCATGTGCTCACAGCCATTTTATCAATCAAAAGCACACTTCGTTCACCCGACGTTACCCAAACTTCGACTTCGTTCAGAAGTTTTCCTGAAATTCTAAACGAATTCCACTTCGTTAGAATCGATTCGCCCATCTCTAACCTTTACTATTGGTGTCTTTTACAGTGGCCTGACCCTAAAACCAGCAAAAATGAACTTTTGGACACTCAGAATAAAATTAGAAAGAAGAAATGACTATTTTAAACAAGATTTTTTTTAATAGGATGTTGACTATCGCTGTCTTTTACAGCAGCATGACCCAAAAATTTGAAAAAATGACCTTATGGACACTCAGAATAAAATTTGCAAGAAGAAAAAATATTTCAAATAAGAATTTTTTCAACACGACTTTTACTAATGCTGTCTTTTACAGTGGCTTGACCCCAAAACCATCAAAAAGGGACTTTTAGACACTCAGAATAAAATTTGCAAGGAGAAATGATCATTTGAAAAAAGATTTTTCTCAATAGGACCATTGATTTTTTTCAATATGTATTTCACATTGTGAAGAAGACGTGCTGCAGTTTACAATCGGTGACATGGCACCGGGCAACAAAACGTCAGAGATCCAAGCTTGATTCAATTTTTATAAAATGTCAAATGATCCCAAAACTCTCGGGGGAAAGACGAATACGTTTGTCAGTTATTACCCCGCCAGCTGTGCTAAATGTTCTCTCGGAGATAACGCTGGTTGCCGGGCACGATAAAACTTCTATGGCGTGCCGAGCAAACTCAGGCCATTCACCCAGATTGGATACCCAGAAGTCGATTGGGTCCGGACCAAGTCCAAAAACATCAGGGTTGAGCCGCAGGTAGTCCTGGACCATGGCCTTAAGGCAGTCTCTGTGTGACTGAATGCTGCCCTGCCTTACAGACGTTTGTGAGGTGGTAAAAAACGATTGCCACATGTCATCCAAAAGGGTTCTGCCACACTCCCTGCTGCTGCACTGCTGCAAACAAGCTACTTGCCATTCTACTGCTGGCACATTGCTGATGTTGTTCCACCGTGACATTAGAACGTGAAGAAAACGCAACAGATTTCTCGAGTTTGTCAATGAGCATTGTCTCAAATTCTTGCAGTCTACTGTCAATTGGTGTGGGTGGAAGGAAATTGCTGACTTTTGAATTGTAATGTGGATCAAGGAGTGTGGCTACCCAGTAACCGCTTATTTTGATTGCCTTGATGCGTGGATCATGTTGCAGGTAATGTGGCATCCAAGCACTCATGTGTGAGATGCTGTCGGGATCTCCCAAGCCTCAGGGCGAGGGGCACTAAATGGATCTTCCTCCTCTTCCTCCTCCTCCTGAAATCTGTGCCAACCTCTGACCACTGAAGGGAAATTGGTACCGTCGGTGTCCAGCCCTGCCTCATCATCCTCCTCCACTTCCTCATTCTGAGCATCAAAACAGCCCTGGCTAGCCTCATACGCTGTACTCTATGAGCTGAAGTGCCGTTCTGCACTTGGACCTCGAACCACCGCCTAAAGAAGACCTATAAATTTGGGAAACAGTTGGGCCTTCTACATCCGACGGCGAGTAAGGCTCTGTGTCCACATCTGTGTCCGCCTCCTCTTGCATCACTGCTGGGACCTGCTGTCTAACAAGTGTCTAACACTTGTTCCAGTAAAAATATTACCACAATGATCATGCTGACAAGGGCATCTTCCTGACTGACCATTTTGCTGGCACCTTCAAAACTGTGAAGGATGGTGCAGAGATCCTTCACCTGCCTCCATTCTCTATGGCTCAACACCCCGAGGTCCGCACCACTGCTCGTCAGGTCAGCCGACACTTCATACTGCATAATGGCATTACGCTGCTGCCACATGCGCTGGAGCATGTGGAGGGTGGAATTCCAGCGTGTTGTCACATCAACAGTGAGACGGTTGACGGGGAGGCCCAGATCATGCGCAGTTGTGCCGAAGCAGGGGGCGAACGGTGGAAGTGTGAGCTAAGAACTCGAGCCATCCACAGCAGACAGTCCAGACCCAGGTAGCACTTCAGAAATTACTGCACAACCAGGTTCAGGACAGGTGCCAGGCAAGGGATGTGCGTAAGTCTACCGATCCTAAGGGCAGCAAGGAGATTTTTCCCGTTATCGCACACCACCTTGCCTGGCGCCAGGTTCTTAGAACCCAGCCACTGGGCAGTCTCAGTGTGCAGAGCCGACCACAGCTCTTGACCTGTGTGTTGATGGTCTCCAAGACACATTACTTTCAGAACAGCCTGGGTTCTCTTGGCACATGATGCTACCCTTGGGGGTTGGGAATCTGGACCCTGCACCATCCTAGCAGTGTGGAAGAGTGTTTACCAAGCCCGAGACCCACCATCATAACCAGAGACACTGTCATCCAACCAACTCACCCAGTGAGCAGTCAATGAGATGTAATGCCCTTGACCGTGCTTACTAGTCCATGTGTCGGTAGTGAGATGGACCTTGGTGTACACAGATGCAGGCACTGGCTGGAGATTTTTTCTGCCATGTGACTAGCCAGGGCAGGGACAGCCTTTTTTGCAAAGAAATGCCTGCTCGGCACCTGATATTAGGGCCATGTCAGGGCCACGATGTGGCGGAACCCATCTGTGTCCACCAGACGGAAAGGCAATATTGCCAAGGCCAAAAGCCTGGCATTGCGTACATTCTGTCTTTTGGCTTTCGGATGGTTGGGGTGAAAGCGTTTCTTGTGTTCCCACACCTGGTGCACAAGGCTGGCAGCCAGACTGGCCGCTGTATGGTGTGCAGGTCAAACTGGTGCAAGGAGAAGCGGTAGGCTGTGTCTCTGGTGGTGGTGGTGGCAATCGGCCGACTGTATCTGGGACTGGGGATGGTGCTTGCTCACGTTGCTCCTGCACATCTGCAGCAGAGGACCGCTTAGTCTTGGAAGTGGTGGAGGAGGAGGAGACAGAGGATGTCACAGTGGTTGGAAGCCTAGGACCTGTGTGGCCTTTTTTCTCCACCTCAATTTCCTAGTTTGGTTTTGCATATCCTGTTTTGTTTCGTTGGGGTTTTAAACTGTTTTGATTTTTGCCTCTACTGATGCGTTGACGGCAAATCCGGCATATGACATCGGTCAGCAAATATGAGGCTTGATCGAAAAAGCCCAGGCTTCACAGGTTCTGGACCTCTTTGACGGTGAAAACCTAGTACCGGTGTTCCTCTTTGGCCTCTTGATCTTTTGAAATGGCTTCTGACCTAAAACCCCATTGTGTCACCAAAGAGCTGTTCAGAATATGTGTTATCCACATTGGTCTGTACAGTGGTTGACAGTTGTGCTGTGTTTGCTTCAGGTTGGACTGATGATGACATTTGTGGCCGTGACTGAGAGGACGAGGAAGTAAAACCACTCAATGCAGATTGTGTTAACCACTGAAGAACAGATTGGCGATGCTCTTCAGTGCTGAGATTCACAGGGAGCCGACCATGCGATGACAGGCCTGACGGTCCTGCAACTGATGATGTGCTGGCTTGTGTGTTGTCCGGAGCACTGGAAGGAACGCCTTATCTTGTACCTCTAGCTCCACATTCTACACCCCTCCTTGCTCGCTTACCACCTCTAGTTCGCTCCATGTTCAAAAAGATAAATATTAAAAAAGTCAAGATCTGTTCTCTTACTGCAGAACTGTACACCAAACACAGTAACTTTTGGGCACGGGATCAAATTTTCTGCTAAAAAACAGTATATTACAGTGATTGCTTTTCACAGCAGATTTTGTAACAGTGTTTTGTGCTACAGCGGGCACCCCAAAACCAGAATAAGAAACTTATCGACACGGAATCAAGTGTTCTGCAAAAAAACTGGGAAAATCAAGGGTTTTCTTTTCACAGAGATTTCGTTTAACCCCTGTCTTGTTTAAAAGGCCCGTCACCCCAAAAAAAGGATCAAATAAACTTTTTGGGGGAATCAAATTAAAAATAGGGAAAAATGGGAGTCAGCAGCAATATTTAAAAATCCCTAAACTTTAGTGATGGCGATTGCGTTTAAACTATCGTCCTCGGACGTTAGTCGATATAGTCAATTATCCTGGCCCATATCCGTAATAGATAATTTGCCGGGGTGACCCTTTTTTAAAAAAAACAAAAAAAAAGAAAAAAAAAAACTAAAAAAAAAAAAAAAAGGTTTTTTTAGGGGGAAAAAACCCTTAATTTTTTACAAACCCAAAAAAGGGGAGGAGAAGCTTTTGGAAAAAAAACATCCCCAAACCAGTTATTAAATTTTTATAAGTGCTACTTTAGGAAGACAATTAGGCAAAAAAGGGGTCAAGAAAATTTTAAAAAACTATTCCCCTATCCCGTCCCGGGACCAAAAGCATGACCCCCAAACCTTTATGACCCACAAATTAAAAAATGAAGGGAAAGGGAGGGTTTTTTTTGAACCAAAATTTTAGTTAAATGCACATTTTTCTATCCAGTTCCTTTGGCCGTGCATGACCCTTTTTAAACTACAAAAAGAAAAGATTAAAAAAGGCCCGAAAAAAAAAGGGTCTTTCAACCACCAAATTTTGTTGGGAATGGATATTGACTTTATTTGTCGTTTTGGGCCGCGTTTTTGACATTAAACCCGTCACCATAGATTAAAAAAATGCGGGGAAAAAAAAGGGTATTTGAAAAACCAACCCTTTTTGTTGAATGGACCCTTGACCCATGCCCGTCCTGGCCGGGATAACCAACAACCCCGGGGTTTACCAACAGATTTAAAAAGTGCCGGGAAAAATAAAAAAGTCTTTGAGCCACCCTTTTTGGGTTAAAATGGACATTGATATACCTGTCCCTGGGCCCAGCTTGACCCTTTTAAAACCCGTCTGACCCACAGATTAAAAAAAATGTTGAAAAAAAGGAAATCTTTTGAACCACCATTTTAAATTGAATTGGGGAATTTTACTATACCTGTCCTTTTGGGGCCCCGCAAGAGCCCCCAAACCCGCATGACCCCCATATTTAAAAAGTGCCCGGAAAAAAAAAGGGGTCTTCCAACCACCATTTTAGTTTTAAATGACATTGGGGCATACCCGTCCCGGTCCACGCATGAGCCCCCAAAAAAGCATGAAACCCCCAAAATTTAAAAAGAGGGGAAAAAAAAAAAATCCTTTTAACTTTCCAAATTTAGTTTAAAATGGACATTTATATACCCGTCTGGGCCACAGATGAGCCCCAACCTGCATGACCCTGAATTTTTAAAAAAAAAATGCCGGGGGGAAAAGGGGGGGCTTTCAAACCCCCTTTTTTGTTGGGAAATGGGGGCATTGTATACCTGTCATTTTACCCCGCATGACCCCCCAAAACCCGTTTGACCCCCAGTTTTCCCAAAGGGGGCACTATGTATTTTTTACGGGGACTGTCATTTTGTATTTTTTTGGGTTTAAAAAACATTTGTTTTCAGAATTTTTTATTTTTAAAAATTTTATTATTTTGTTTTGACAATTATTATTTATTTTGCTTTTTTTTTTAAATGTGTTAAACATACCAAATTCACCCCTCCCTGCGTTTTTTTTTGGGTATTTTTTACAGTGGGGAGGGGGTTTTTTCGTTTTCATACCCAAAAAGTTAAAACTAAGTTTTCCCTAATTTATCCCCCAAAAAAAATTCTTAGTTGAGAAGGGCATTTGCCCTTATGGGGTTTGGAGTGATTCAGCCAAATCAATTTATTGGTTTCATTTTTTCCCCAAATTTTTCTTCGTGATTAGGGACGGGCTTTCCCCCGGGGATTCAAATTTTATGTTGGAAACCCCCTGTGACTCCCGCCCAGGAAAAAATTTTTTGCCTCAAATTGTGCAATTGGGGTTCCGCCCTTGGAGATTTTTGACACTACTTAACCTCACGAAATTTACCTTTTTTAAATTTTGATTTTTTTTAAAAGAAATTTGAAGTCTTTGGTTTGCCCCCTAACGGTTAAAAAAGGGTTGTTTGACTTCGGGAAAATTTTTAAACCGGAGGTCCTGCTGCCCGGGCCAAAACTTTTTTCCCGTGGGGCGGGGGAGAGCCCGGCTTTTCGTCTTGTCATCCATTTTAAAACGCTGGTTCCGCTGCCCGGGGCCGGGTTAATTTTGGGGGCGGGGGGGGAGAGAAAAAGGGCCCTTTGGGGTCCCCTCATCCCAAATTTTAAAAGGTTTAAAAATTCCCCTTTTGGGCGCCAAAAAAGCAAACCCAAAAAAAAAAGTAAAAAAAAAGCTGATGGGAGAGGGGGAACGGAGTGTTAGGTAAGGGCCCCCGCCTTTTCCTTAAATACAAAAGTCAAGGGGCATTGGGGTAGCGCTTGGGCCCCCCAGTATGGGGGTGCGGAACATTGGCTTCACTTGGAAAAAAAACTGGTGGTTGGCGGGTCGTTCCACCAAAGGTGGCCCCTTTTTTTTTTTTTCTTTTTC